>JAJGRW010000718.1:138446-397488 GCA_025461045.1 Carex parvula
TTCATATTTAATCTTGTTGCTACTATAAATAAATTCATATAGCTACATATGTAACCGACAAAATAAAAACCTTTTTTTTTAATGTTAACGCAGAATGGTAGATACATGTAAAATTAAGTTAACTTCAAAAACTACAGAATGCTTTTAAATAATAAATTTTTAGCTTTTTTATTTGTGTACCTTTTAGAGTTTGTATAAAATAAAGAAGTTCAAAAATTATACTTTGAAGGCACTGAACTTTTAACAATTTTTTCTGTCTTCATCTTATACAAAAATGACTGAAAAAATTAGAAATTTAGAATGCAAAACATTGACTCCTGATGTATATTACTTCACTTTCAATTATAAATTTTGAAAGGTAGCTTGCGAGCTCCTTAGTTTAAAATTCATATCAACATAATTTTAAAAAAGAAAATGAAAAGTTAGAAAAACAAAGCCACGCTATGTAATAGAATAGTATGTACCGCTAAGGAGAACTAACGGGTGTTTGCTTGAGTGAGCCAGCATGCTATCAACTGAGCATGGAGAGAGAGAGAAGGGTTGTGTGGGGGCCACACGCCTGTGGTCCCACGACCGATAACACTAACCAATCAGAGCAACTAAAGTAACATTTTATTTTATGATAGGTCCTACAAAGTACAAAATATTGAATGATTGCAGCGGTTTTTTACACATATTTTTGCAAATGAAATATTGTATTGAGGTAAAAAAAAAAATTCGGTGATGATCTTCTAATTTTAGTAAATAAAAAAAAAATCCTTCGCGCCTGATTTTAGTTCTCACAATTGTCAAAATCAGTTGAAATAAATGTTTGTTTTGATTTAAGGATCTAATAAGTCACGTCATGTATGAAGGCAATTATTTATCGCAATCAATGCACTTAATGATTTTATGAAACAATTCGTAGTGCAATTATACAAACTTTCAAACTAGTCATTGCCTTATTAAAAACCACTATAATATTTGATATTATCGTAATAAGTGTAATATACTTTGTTCTATCACATTTATTATTCAATATTTTATTTAGTTATTTTAAAAATAAAATTGACAAATATACTCTCCTCTCTCCTCTTTCTCTTCTTCCAGCGTTATCAAAACTGAACTAAAGCGGCTGGTTGAACCCAAAAAATCAGAGTCGGTAACTGTTCAGTTCGGTTCTTTTATAGGACCGTTTATGTTATTGGACCACTTAAAATGTGCTTTATCAAATAAATAAAAATCGGTTTAATTGTTTCTCCATCTTTTCTCCCAATTTCTCGTGTGATCTCCAATTTCTTCGTCGATGAAAAAGTTATTGACTCCGTCGCTCAGTATTATTCTCCTCTTTGCCCTTTTGAGTAAAAATAATGGAATCTCTCTGTTTGTCCTTAAATAATTTCAAAAAAATATTATTTATCTTATATTATTTATTTTTAATTTATATTGTTCAAACTAGTATTATAAAGTGGTAAATTGTGCTCGTAGATGGATATCATTCATCATACAACATCTTTGTAATTCAATTATATTCAGATTGCTCATTGGTGGTATGCATTCTCCCTTTCAAAATTGAATTATTTTTCAAATAATTAGCGCTTCGTGTTAATCAGTACATAGAGCGAGATTTGTATTAATCAACTATTGTATCTGGTATTAAGTGATAATTAATTTTCTCTAATATCTAGTATCTTAATATTACATGAGGTCTTTTAAACTCATAAGTGATTCTTAATCAAGTTGGAATAGAATATCATTACAACTCAAACGCCATTCATTTGCTTCTCTTATAGTCCAGCAAGTTACTTAAATGGCAGCGGAAAGTATGCAAAAAAAAAAAAAAAAAATACAAAGTGCATGAAGGAGAAAAATAAACAAGTGATTATTGATTATGCATTCTACAAGTGTGACAATTTACCTTCTTTCGCTTAATACATTTAGAGCATCTACATTCCAGTAACTCCAATGAGTTTCTAATTAACTGTTAATTATTTTTTAGAAATTAAGACCTCTAAAGTTTTTAACTCTCACATTCCTGAAATTAATTTTAGAGTTTATATTAACCCACGTCAGCAATAAATTAAAAATGAGAAATTAATTTTAGTCTGGGTGGAGTTTATAAACAGTTTCTTAATAAGAAACTTTCCTGCATAGTTTCTAAATAAGAAACTCTCCCACATCTTTGAAATTGAATTAGAAACTACCACATCATATTAAAAACTCTCATAATATCATATATGTATGTGAAAACCCGGCTTATTAATAATATTTGTCAGAGTGTCAGAACTTGTCTGAATTATGACTTCAGTACTTTAAGACATAATTATAAGAAACAATAAACAAAAAGTACTTTTAAGTAGGGATGCAAACAAATCGGTACGGATCAGACAGTGGTAAAATCATATATTATCCTGTTTTTATTTTTCGGATACAGGATATTAGACGGATACAATAGGATATTAAATAGATTCGGATCGGACATTCGTTTTTTAAGAGTATTATTTATGAAAAAAACATATAAATATCATTAAGAAATACCAAAGTTTATAATATTTATCTAATTAAATATTATTAAATATCTACTATTCATATAGGTATAATTAAGATTTAAAATGGTATCCTGTATCTGTATCCGTATTCGCACGGATATTCGAATATCGGATATCTATATTTTTTTTGTGTAAAAAGAAGTGGGGATTCTCACTGATTTCAATTCAACATGAAAACTCTTACAATGTTTTTGCATCTGGTACCACCTCTCTGTTACCGTTAATATAGAATTACAAAACAAGGCATGAAGAATATACCATAACCAACAAGACATAAGCAAAACCTAAACCACCTAAACATACCAGTAAATAGAGAGGAAAAAAACGTGTCGTGCCAAGCCGTGCTGTGACTAACATGCTATGACTTTGGTCTCGTGTCGTGCAGTGACCAAAATGTCAAGGGGTGGTCACGGCACGCGAATGTTCACGCCGTGCCTAAACGTGCCGTGACCATACGTGACTCGCATGACTATTTAATCATAATTTAGGTTAGTTTATTCAATATTCGCCATTAAATCAATATCTAATTATCATAATTACACGTGACTCGTGTGACTATGTGTCGTGTCGTGTCGTGCCGTGACTAAATCTTTCACGTGTCGTGCTGTGCCAAAGTTTTAAAATATGAGCACGGCACGCAAATAGTCACGGCACGTAACTGACACGCGTGCCGTGCCATTCCGTGACGGAGCCGGCTCCGCTGTGCCATTTGTCCCACTCTACCCGTAAACAACCAAAACAAACAATGAAAACATTCAAATAACCAAGGCAACTCACTACTACAAAAAAAGAGATTATACACGGACAATAAAGGAAGAGCTACACGGATTTCCTACCGTGTTTAAATCGAGGGTGTACGATTAGTTCAATAACTACACACGGACTTTTGGCCGTGTGCAATTTTAAAGATTCTACACGTATAACTTCACAAACAGCCGTGTACAAAGACCAGAATGTGTCGCGCTCCATTTACCGAGCTACACGGATATTACCTAAAAAACCGTGTACGATTCTTTTTGTACACGGACTTTTAACTAAAAAACCGTGTAGCATGACTCTTTCTACACGGACATTTAGTTAAATGTCCGTGTAGCTCTCCTCTTTCTACACGGACGTTTAACTAAATGACCGTGTAGCTATCCTTTTTCTACACGGACTTTAGTTAAATATCCGTGTAGAAAGTACATTTTTTTTTTTTTTTTGTATTTTTTGTTTTTCGGCTAGCCTCCAGTTTTGCTAGCCATTTTTGTTACAGAACTATATATTCCAGATTTTTCCAGATTTCATATAAGAAATCTATATTTTCCAGATTAGCAATAAATCCATATTAGCAAGAAATTCATATTTTTCAGATTAGCCAGAAATCCATATGCAATAAATTATACAATATTCATATACACCAAATTATACAAAATTATGCAAATCCATATCGAGGATTACAAAATTCCATGGCAAACCACCTTGCCCACATGCACCGCACATCGTCGATCTGATCCGAAGAGTAATGATCTTGCTTTGTCACATTCTACAAAATTATAATTTTATAATAGTTAGTATTTCAGAAAAGGTGGATATCAATTGCTTATTATATAGGAAATTCATATGAAGTACATACCGCTTTTGGGAATTCGAATTGTATTCTTTCGACAAAGTCAAACATGAATATCATCGTGTAATAAGCGCATTCCCAACCCTCCTTCTGTTGCGGGCTCTGAAATTTACATTTAGCGGCATTTGTTAGAATGACAATAATTTTTTTAACAAGATATGAAATTTCTAACTCATAAAGTGTGCTCACCACCATGTACTTCCAATTCAACTTGCTTTTCTTGCGCGTGCCCGTGCTATCTGATCCTCCCTCTTTAATATATTTCACAAAAGCCCTTACAAAAGTGAGTGAATGTAATTAGCAATTTTATAATTTGATATGATTGAAAGAAATGCAAACCTATAGAATTATTATTGCTTACTTATTCACAAAAGGCAAGATAACTTTGCACTTGGCGGCAGCCGCGGTCCTTCCTGCTGGCTTACAAGAATCAATAATTATGCCCACACTTAAGTACGGCACAATGAGAATCGTTCACCAATGTTTGCTGTTGGATCGAGGAGAAGAATTATAGTACTTTAGCATATAAAAGTCACACGAGTATTTGCTATGATTGATGGTGTGATTTTATTTTTTATGTTTAACTTTTAATCCTTTATACAATTCTTTAATTAAAATATAAACAACACATAAGTTAAGATTAGAACTAACCCCTCGTGGTATGGCATGAGAATGAATTTCTTCTCCTCCGCCTTAGCACGATGCATCGCAGAACACATGTACTCGATAGCCATATCCGGATAATATGTCGCTGCCGTAGAACTCACTTTCTCGGGGTCCAGAAACACGCACAAGTTCTTCCTTTCAACCATCTCATCACAGTTTCGGACTAGCTTCCTGAAAACTCATCATATTGTAATTAGAATATATATTTGAGTTCTATACAATAATGAAAATATTTTAATATCACTAACATGAGGAAAATGGTGATGTGTGAAACATCGAGCCATTTGTCGGATGACGAGTGGTGGAAGAGGTCCTTGAAGTCTCTGAACGACAGCAGGAGCTGCCTGCCTTCGTGTAGAAACATCCCAGGTGGGACAGGGATGATGATAGCCTCCATGCCGTCGGGCGCCGTCATCAAGTAGTCGTGGAGAAGGCGCAAATCATTGGGCAAACGGCTGTATTCTTCTTCTGTGACCATAGGACGGGACGGTGATTGTGGCGCGTCAGGCGCGATGTCGCAAGCCACCTCCTGACGTACCGGTGAGAGAGCCGTACCGGTAACATCATCTCCTCGTGTCTGTATCAAGTTATAGATGTATTATTCTAGTATTTCAAAAAGAATGAGTTGAATGTAAAAAATAAATGAATTTTTTTATGAATTACCTGATCCAAAACAATCTGACTCTTGGGCCATTGGACAAATGACATCCGTGCGTCATCAAGCACAACCGCGTCGTCGGTAGGGACAGGAAGGGGTACGCGCTGCCATCCATCCACGACTAACTCAACCTGCACGCATGCATGGTCGGGTCTTAGCTGAGTATTGTGTACACTTTTGGCGAGTGGATGTACAACGCCCTTAGCAACGATCATAGAAACACTGCCATTCCGCAGGACGAGGTCGCATGCTCTGGGGTCCTGCAAATTTATAGAAAAGTTGTTTATTCTAGTGATGCGATATTGTCCAACAAGGTTGCAAACAGGTTTTAAATACCTTTAGATTATGAAGAAGTATTGATTACCTTGAGATTATCCAAATCGTCGTTCGCGCCCCACGTGCCGGATGCTTGACTACTTCGCCGAATTCCCGGCGAAATGGGAGGTGGTTGCTCGGATGGCTGCGTAGTTGCTGATCTAATTTGTGTCAACATTGCTTCCATCTCAGCAAACCTTGCGTCGTACTCTTTGCTCACCTCCGCGCGTATCTGCGCAACTATCTCGTCTTTGTTTACCTTGGCACGAGATTTTCTTCGAGGTTTCTCTCCCTCCACTCGGAACACCTCCTTCCAGCCCCTGTAGACCCCTACACCCCTTACTCGACCCGGGTGTTCTGGATTCTCGAGCGCCGCGGACAAGGAATCATTTTGTCGTTCGACACTCCGGGCACCCGAGTTGACCTCCTCCTCCACTTCCAACTGTTCAAGTAGAGAATTAGTTAAAGCAAAAGAACAATTGACGTACTTTCGGAGTTATAAATGACTCTTACCATTCTTTGAGCCACGCTTTGCAACTCCGTTGGGAGTACTATCCTCCCGTCAGCGGTTACCTCGGCTCTACCCATGACCCAATCTTTGCCCCTAGATTTTGGATCCTAACCACGGGTGAGTCAGAATCCTTGTTCGCATCCAGGACTTTCCTCCATTCTGCCGACTTACCCTCGTAACCACCTGACCCTAGATGGTGTGGATACTTGTTAAAGGCAACGGTCCTCCTGCCTTTATCACTCTTTGCCTTCACGGAAACAAGACAATACGATCAGTTAGTTTTAGAAAGATAAGTACAAATCGAGAAAGAATAAGCATAAATTTGGCACGAGTTAGATACCTGGAACTCTTCAGTAGACTTCAAAACTTGATACGCATCCCAGTCCTCTTGTTTTAGCCATTTGTAGTAGCCGACCGGATTTTTCCCTTTCTCCATGAACTCCGTCTTCAACGTGCTCTTGTATTGCTTCCATCCATTGTTCATAATCTTCAACGTCTTATTCTTTGGAACATCACTCTGGATGTTCCATTGAGCCTGATTGACACAAAAATTTAGTGTATTTAAATATAGATCATACATAAGTGAAAATTCAAGAGAAGAGTTGTTAGGCACTTTACCTTCACCGTGTTCCACCACTCGTCCTTCACCTCTTTCTCGAAATGATCCCATCTCTCAACAAGGATACTCGCATTTTGTTTCACGAAGCTCGTACACCAATTTGAGTATTTCAGCCGTTCTGGTCCCTGCGCACGCCCGTCCTCTGTGAACCAGATTTTGGGTTGGGTCTGCTCAGAATGGCTCGTACACCATGTCTTTTCTCACTTTAATACCATCTTTCGTCTTCCCCGGAATGTTCAATAATAAACCAATTAAACTGTCACAGACATTTTTTTCGACATGCATGACATCTAGGCAATGCCTCACTTCTAAATATTTCCAGTACGGTAGCTCCCAAAATATGGACCTCTTTTTCCAAATATTCTTCGGTAGTGCTTTGGCGCATTTTCCAAAAACAACATCAATGTTTTTTACCCGTTCGAAGACACTCTCCCCGTCTAATGGATGACGAGCCACTCCAAGCTCAATTTTCCCGTTGAATGCCATCTTCTTCTTACGATATGGGTGATTAATAGGAAGAAACCTACGATGCCCCATGAATACATTCTTTTGACAATTTTTCAACCTCAGCACCTGCGTGTCATCTTCACAGATCGGGCACGCTTTTGCTCCTTTACAAGTGTAACCCGACAAATTCCCGTACGCGGGGAAATCATTTACGGTGCAAAACACCATGGCCCGCAAGGTAAAGGTCTCTTTCATATACGCATCCCACACCGGGACGCCATCACGCCACAATTTTTGGAGGTCCTCGATTAATGGTGCGAGATATACATCTATGTCATTTCCGGGTTATCTGGGTCCTTGGATTAGTAATGACATCATTATATATCTGCGTTTCATGCACAACCAAGGAGGAAGATTGTAGATGCATAAAAGAACTGGCCAAGTACTGTGCCGACTGCTCATACTTCCAAACGGACTCATTCCATCTGAGCTCACCACAATCCTAAGGTTCCGCGGTTCAGAACCAAATTCTTTGAAATGTCTGTCAATGTTTCTCCATTGAGGAGAATCAGCCGGGTGCCTTAGTTTACCGTCATTTTTGCGCTCTTCTTCGTGCCAGCGCAATAATTTTGCATCTTTGGGATTCGCAAACAACCGTTTAAATCTCGGTATTATCGGCAAATACCACAACACCTTAGCCGGAGGCCGGCCATTTGTGTCTTCGTTACAATCATTAGTGTCCTGGTTCTTACGTTTATACCGTGAAACACCGCATTTAGGACATACATGCATGGCCTCGTACTCGTTACGATACAATACACAGTCATTCGGACATGCATGTATTCTTTCGATCTTCAACCCCATTGGACATATCAACTTCTTTGCCTGATATGTTGTACCGGGTAACTCGTTGTTATCTGGGAGCATTTCTCCTAAAAGCTGTAATAAGGACGTGAAACTCTTATCGCTCCAACCATTGTCTGCTTTTAAGTTTAATAATTTCAACACAGCTGACAGTTTTGTAAATTTGGTACACCCGGGATACAACGGCTTCTTAGATTCATTAGACAAATTTTGAAATTTATCATAATTTTTATCACTAATTTCATCTTCCACATCACGTAACATATCCTCCAAATTTTCAGTAAACTCGTGTTCTACATTTTCATCAAAATTCCTCTCCATCTCATCATCGTCATTTTCGGGTTCGACGTTAATATCAGAATATTCGGCACTCTCATAATCCTCATTCCAATCAAGTTCAAAATTATCAGAAATTCCAACATTCTCATTATTCAATTCACGATTACAATCCTTTTTGGCACTACTACTTTCCCAAATTTCTCACCATGCATGAACCAACATGTATATCTCTTCTTAAATCCCCGACAAATCAAATGAGCTCTAATTTCTTCGATGTCCAAAAATCTTAATAAATTTTTACAATCTTTACAAGGACATAAAATGTCTTCTTCTTTTTTATTCACTCTATAACTCTCAGCAAATTTTATAAACTCATCAACGCGAACCAAATATTCTTCACTGTCACGTCGCATTTCATACATCCAGCTTCGATCCATCTGTAAATTAAATTAAAAAAATGATTTGATCAATTAATCATGCATGGTCAACATTCTCCTTCGTGTACAAAATTTTGGGCTTACAAAGGACCGGTTTACAATCCTAACCCACTCTTTGAATATTATGTCTCATATGTGAACACTATTAGCGAGATTTAATTAGTATTTGAGAAAAATTCGGCAGCATTTCCCCTTAACTCCCCAAGTATGCGTACGAACCACATACTCGTAGGAGCAATAAGGGAAAATACTGTCGAACTTTCCTCAAATACTAATTAAATCCCGCTAATATGTGTTCACATCCTAAATGAGACATAATATTCAAAGAGCAGTCCCAAAACGGGGACTATCCAAAATTAATCCCTATTGGATTAATTTTGAACGGGCATGGACCTAAAAGCATCTAAAGATCGGTTATTGGACCACAATACGTACACTAATTAATTACATCTAAAATTAAGAATTCAAGAATGCATGAAATGACCTAATTAAATAAGCCTAAATAACAGAAAATTAGAGAAAGAAAATGATTTAAATACATATTACTAACCTTAGAAAGATGGAGAGGAGAAAATACAAACTTAATTCAAAGATCTCAAATCTCAGCTGCTGGCCTCGATCAATTCGCAGAAATAAAAGCTCAGTTCGAGATGTATGAACTAAAAACTTGATCAAAACGGCGCTCTGGAAGGGAAGATAATAAAACCCTACACTATTATACACGGCTATTTAGTTATATATCCGTGTAGCTCTCCACCTATTTCTACACGGCTTTTTAGTTATAAAGCCGTGTACAATTATACGAATTCTACACGGCTATATATCAAAAAGCCGTGTATAATGTTCCTACACGGATAATTAGTTATAAACCGTGTAGCTCTCTCAATTATTTGCACACCCACTTCTTTACACACGGATTTGTGGTTTCTAATAAACCGTGTAGCTCTCTCTAATAATTCTACACTGATTATTAACTAATTATCCGTGTAGAAATCGTGCAGATCTTTTGGACTCATGTTTGGTACACTGTTTTTAATATAATTGCCAAATCCGTGTACAATGTGCAGTGTACAAAGCCAGTTTTTGTAGTAGTGACTCCTGCATATAGTTTTTAAGCACAAAGACCTTGACAACTTAGAAATCCCAAATTTTATCTAAAAGCTAACTTCTTCTGCTCTAATCAGCATTCCTCATCTTGCATCATCATCTTCAACATGTGCATCATATAAAATCATCATTTGCCCATGCATTTGAGTTTATAACCTGTCCACCCTCCATTGAATTGGTAAGTAAATTTCATGCCAATTCCTTTGTATCACAAAGTAATATACAAATCAAATTAGTACTTACATCATAGTTCTGATTTTGACACTAGAACTTAACTAAAGTTATGTTATGTGATCCTATAATTTGCATTTTCATTTTTAAAAAACAATCTAATTGACATGATTATATATATATAGAATTGAGCTATGGTGAGACGTGGAGTAAAACAAGTTTGTACTTCATGGCACTATATTTCTATTTTAAAAATCCAAACAACCGATCCGAACCGTTTAACATGTTCTCTATATTGAAATGTGCTTGGAGACCAAATTTCACATTTTTTGGATTTTTTTTACTATTTATTAGCCACTTTGACAATCGCTGATCCGGTGGTCCAGAAAATTTTACTGTTTTTTACTGTTCACAGTGGATCAGCGATTTTCAAAGTGACTTAATAAATAGTAAAAAGATTCCAAAAAATGTAAAATTTGGTTTCCAAGCACATTTCAATATAGAGAACATGTTGAATGGTTCGGATCGGTTGTTTGAATTTTCAAAATGAAAATATGACGTGGAGTACAAACTTGTTTTACTCCACATCTCACCATAGCTCATCTTTATATATATATATATATATATATATATATATATATATATATATATATATATATATATATATATATATATTTGAGAAAAGTTGATATGATTATATTTAGGGTAGCACTAGGGTGCTCTTGAGTTCAACAAGTCCTTGGTGAACTCAAGTCTAAAACTCATCGGATCGGCTTTAAACAACGAATCCGAACCGTTGAAACCCGTCTACCTTACGAGTGATGTGTCTACATGCAAAAATTTAAAATTTTGAAATTAATTTTGCATAGAGTCAAGTGGTCAAAAAACGCAAAAAATGAATGCATTAAAATTAATTTATTAACCTTCGAATTTTGACCGCTTCACTTTATCCTAAATTAATTCGAAAGTATAAAATTTTTACATGTATACACATCACTCGTAAGATAGGCGAGTTTCAACGGTTCAGATTCGTCGTTTGAGGCCGATCCGATGGGTTTAGACTTGAGTTCACTAAGGAGCTTGGTGAACTTAAGAACACCCTAGTTCTTACCCATTATATTTATATGCCAACACTAACTTAGGTGCACCTGGTCCAGGCTAATCGACGGTTGGGGTCATACAGTAGGTACACAACTAAGAGGCGCAAGCACACTATAAAAACACCCCGGCTCACATAGCGAACCATGCACCTCATAAATAAATACTTAAGTTGGAAATTCAATATTTCTAAAATTATTCACATTTTGGTGTATTTTTAAAATTGTTGATAACAATTAAAATAAATTTGAAATGTCAGAATTTTTTACATGTACATAGAGAAAATAAAGTAGATCATATCTAATAATTTTATTTTCACATTTAAATTTTAAATTTTGAGTTACTAAAATTTTAAAAACAAGAGCATGATGGAGTACAAAAAATAAAGACATTTGCACCCTCATCTTATATAACAAACCTTAAAACAAAAACAAACAAAAAATGTATACCGAAGCAAATATTCCATTTACAGGAACCGAAAATCCACTTCAGTACACCTATATTTTTGGATCTACTGTGAAACAGGTGCTCTGGCGCTGTACCAAGAGTGCACCAGATCAAATCAGCTCCTGGGTGTACCAAAATTTTGATATGAGCCTTCTAGAAGGAAAAATCAATCAATGTATTTTTTTTGACATTTTTTTAATTTTTTACTTTGTAAATATAAAACATTTCGAGGGATTGCATGGGTCCCACAACAGCTCAAATAAATTAAATTATGTTAACACTAGCAAGTCACGGAGCAACAACGCAGATGTAACCAGTGGGTGTAACTGTATGTAGCGTGTATTACTTATCCTATATTTCCAGGAATGTAATCTTTGGGTGTAACTGTATGTAGTCAACTAGTATTACTTATAGAGTAATTTTTTTGTTCTCCGCTCTCCAGTCCCCTCTCCAGTCCCCTAACGCCCCTCCATTTAACTAACTATGTTAATCATTAATTAAAGACTTTAACTAACAGTTAGTGGTCCCATCTAAATGTCAATACCCATTGGCGGGACCACTATTATGAATACTTGCTCGATTAGGTATGAATATTTGCTCCATTAGGTATGAATACTTGTACGACAGCCAACTCAAAAGTATGTCATCATGGATCTCATTTGAAAGAGAAAATTGTGTAGAAGACGTTCGTGATTTTAGATTTGCAAAATTTCTCATAGATCGTCAGAAATATTAGTTAGATTGAACGGAGAAAAAGAAACCACATCTAAAAACATGTAAAAGATGAGTAAGTGATGTGTTCAGTTTTTTTTTTTTAATACTTGATATCTTAAGTATGAATACTTGATGAATTATATATGAATATTTGATATCTTAGGTATGAATACTTTCATTTTGTATGTGAATTAATTTAATCAATGAATGTAGCACTGGTGGTGTGATCCACGTGACTTTTTGGTTGTGGTCTCCAATCCAGGCTGGTCGTTACTGGCCCCGAAAAGTAATGGTCCCCATATATATAGTGGTCCCCAAATGTTATGATCCCCTCCAGTTACTTTGTTTCAAATATTATTCAACATAAATATTCCGACTTCATTGTAGGTATGAATACTTTCAATTTTAGTGATGAATAAATGTTTGACAAATTTTGAAATGGTCAACTTGTGTTGGCACTAACTGTAATTAGCGCGTTAGTTAGTGTTCTCCCGTTGTACTTTGCGTGTTAGTTAGCAGGAGAATGTTTAGAGGACTGAATGGGAGAAACTGTTAGTCGATCCCTTACTTATATTAACAACATTTGTCCTTTGCCCATTGCCCACTGATACGGGCATCTTCTCCAAATTGGACAGAGGATCAGATGTAATCTTTCCTATAATATTTACGTGTTTAAGCTGTGAAATAGTTATTTCATGTCTTGCTACACCCAGGATTACACGATCAATTCAAAACCACAGCTGATGAAATTAATATTTGTATTTCTTTAGAGGATTTTTTTTAAAAACAGTAAATAAAATAATCAAATTTAAAGAAACGACATGATTGCTCCGTTTGTTATAAAAACAGCAAAAACCGAATCCGGGATTCGGTTAAGCTATTTTTTTGCTTCACCGAATGCGCTATTCGGTTAAGAAGTTGTTTTTAATATGGGATACAGTGGGTTGCCACAGAAGATCACCATTTTTTTTGCTTTTTGGCTTAACCGAATCCCTGATTCGGTGAAGGCTAATTTTTTGCTTTAACCGAATCCAGGATTCGGTGAAGGTTTTTTTGCTTGGCTTAACCGAATCCCCGATTCGGTGAAGGATTCGGTTTATATATAAAAACTCAAATATTTTATTAAGTCAACTCAAATATTTCAACTTTTTTGGCTAACCGAATAGGGGATTCGGTTGGGTGGATTTTTGGTTTATTATTTTATATTATTTTATTTGATAGTTTGAATATAAACTAAAAGTTTGACAATTACATTATTTAATAAAACTTTTGTTATGAATCAGGGTGATTTGGTTTTTTTTTTATGCTATAAATAAAAATTTCGGTGAAACCTACGATTAGGGTCAAGCGTCAAGCAAATTAATGTAATTATTTTAATTTAATATATTAATATTAATTTTATGAAACTTTTATTAATTAATGTGTTCATATATCTTTTAATTTAGATATATTAATTTTATCAAATAAAATTAATATATCTAAATTAAAACTTTATTACTTAACCGAATCCATTAATTCATAATCTGTCGTTTCTTAACCGAATCCATTAATTCATTCATTAACCGAATTCATTCATTCAATTAATTCATTCGGTCAACGCCTATTCATACATTAATTCATTCATTCAATTAATCTCATAACCGAATTTTGTATTCGGTTAAGAATAAAAAATAAAAAAATTATTAACCGAATCCCCTATTCGGTGTCAAAAAAAAATCTTAACCGAATCCCCAATTCGGTTAACAATAAAAAAATAAAAAAAAAATTCTTAACCGAATCCCCTATTTGGTCAAAAAATCAAAAAAAAATTCTTAACCGAATCCCCTATTCGGTTAACAATAAAAAAATCAAAATAAAAATCTTAACCGAATCCCCTATTCGGTTAACAATAAAAGAATCAAAAATAAATCTTAACCGAATCCCCTATTCGGTTAACAATTAAAAAAAAAAAAAAAATCTTAACCGAATTCCCAATTCGGTTAATGGTGGTGTTACACGGAGTTCACACAGTTCAGAGATCTCCTGTGTGAAAATTTGATTTAACCGAATCGCGGATTCGGTGAAGCGGAAAAAAATAGGTTAACCGAATGCGCGATTCGGTTTTTGCTGTTTTTATAACAAACGTCGCAATCATGTCGTTCCTTTAAATTTGATTATTTTATTTACTGTTTTTAAAAAAAATCCTTCTTTAGATCCTAGAAAGCACTGAAACTGCAGAACTTTTTTCGTTAAAGAATATTTATGATTGCAGCGGTTTTTTACACATTTCTCTTTGTGCACTGAAACTGCACACGATGCGTACATATATCCGCCTCAGGGAATCCCACACGGTTGTATAACCCCATGGTCCCCATCGTCTGTCGACTCCGTATCCCCTCAGGTTCCAGCCGGATCAAGTAGTACGGTGCCATTTAGATAAAGGAAGTTGGTTTCAAGATTCGTGCCAGATTAAAACTGACGAGTCAGATCTCATTGTACTCAGTCAAGTGTTGCACTGGATCTGAATTCATCGTCTGTTATAGTCATAGGCTCATAGCCTTCCCACACAAGTTGCTCTTACTTTTCTGTAAATATCTGTTTCACACTTTCACTAATATAGTCAAGTCCGCTTCAAACCGAGTGACACGTCATCGCCCACCAAATTCTCCACCCTCTCTCTCTCTCTCTCTTATTTTTTTTTTTATATCTTGGCAGTGGCTGCTCTCCACCCTCTCTCTCTCTCTCTCTCTCTCTCTCTCCCTCTCCGCACTTACAGAGACCCAAAATACTCCACACTTGTTCAGAAAAGTTGCACAAAAGAGGCGCACTTTCCTTTTTCAATTCGGGTATCTTGTTCTAAGCTCGAATTTCTTTTGCTGTTTTTTTTTTTCTTTTTGGCATTCAAGCTGCAAATAATGGATCGAATTTCTCCTTTCTTTGCGATCACTTGATTTTTATCTGGAATTCAATCAGTTCTATCTGCTTGAGATAAGAGTGTGCTACTTGTACTCTCAAAGGTACGAAATTCTTTTGCTAAAGTTTGCAAAATTGGAATAAGGGTTTAATTACAGTACTAGTTTGACTTGAATTGCAAAATTGGAATAGAAGTTTTGTTAGAACTGATTAATGAATTCAACCAAAGTTGTCCTCATCAATTTCCCTACTGATCACACCTTGATTTTACTTCTATTCCTGATTATATAATAAGGTGCTTCTTATTTTGTAATAAAATGGACAGAGATTGCTGTTAATTGCAAAACTGTTGCATTATTTTCAGAGTATGGTTTAATTAGCAAGTACGAAAGCAAAAGAAACCAAATAGTCTGCTTATTTTGCATACCCACATTTTTTTGTATGTTACCAGCTGTTACATATCTGTCATATACCAGCAGTGTACCAGTGGCTGGTGGTATCAAGATGATTAATTACAATTAAAACTTTTCAGAAGCTAAGAAGAGACAGGGCTATTTGTGACACTTTTCCTCTGTTTGTTATTTTACAGGGATAAGGCCTCAGCTACTATTTCAAATTCTCTAGGCATCCATCTTATGGTCAGATTAGGAGAAGTTACAGTGGTGAAATTGAAAATAATAGGATAATGTGATGCTTGGTATTGTGCCAAGTATGTGCTATATTTTCTTCAGCTTTATCTGCCCTTGCTTTTATAGCAAGAAGAAGGATATTAGTGAGGTTGCCGTTTTTCCCCGAGATGCGAACAAACGTATGTTCAAATTCATCAAATTTTAATGGGAAATTTTAATATCTTTGGTACAAACTCTGTACCAGACTGTACCAATAATAGTTTAACAAAAGGAAAAGTATAAGCTGCTGTGGTGTAATTCTCAAAGTTGTAGAAATGAATGGGTTAAATTGCATCAAAGCTTCATACTATAGTAAACTTAGGCTAAAAATCTTGTGGTGTAATACTTTGTCTGGATTGAAGTATTATGGTACATATTGAAATTACAATACAGTATTCAAATCTGTGTTCCAGTTATGTAGAGCATACCGCCTGAATAAACTGATTGATAGACTCTAACCTGAGTTACTGGAACCTAACTAGACCCGAATCCAAACTGACCTATAAACTAATAGGGTGCTTAGTTTGTAAAATGGAGCTGAATTTACTGTTAATGAGTAATTAATCTAATTTTGTTGCCTGATCTGACCCAAACAAACTGAACTGCAACAGCATATCAATTTTTTCGACATAAGAACAACAAATGACTGGAATGCCCCACCAGATTTACTAAATAGACTAGAAACCTGTTCTTAACTTGACCTAAAACCTATACAACCCAGGACAAGAAATGGCCTAATCTGAAAACGACCCAATTACCAAAAACCAAAAGTGACTCACTCACTGACTCGAGATATATTTGACATGAATAACCTAATTTGATCTGACTAGCTATTTTGGCAGCTGTAAATATGCTGTATGTTACCCGAACCTACATGTCATGATTAATTTTGCTTTTCTGAAATATAATTTTTGCAGGATCATAGTTTCCCGCAGATTAGTTTAACACTTGCTTAATATCTTTTTTTTTTTGTAGTGACTTCTAATTCTGTTAATAGTTCGCATAATGGATCCTCTTCAAGCAGTGGACCTAGTGGCTCACTGAGGGTCCCGTCTAGCCCATCTAGGTTTTTCCTTTCCTCACAGTCAAGCAAAATGGAGCCTGTCACTCTGAGCTTGAGACAAATAACCAAAATGACCCACAATTTTTCAAGTTCATTTAAAATTGGTGAGGGCTACTTCGGTACAGTTTTTAAAGGTGAACTGGCCGATGGACGGTTTATTGCCATCAAAAGGGCAAAAAAGGTACAATAAAGTACTTCCTCTTTTGGAAATTGGATTGATGTTACTAATTGTTTTCACTTATTTCACTTATTTCAGAATTTCTTATTTTTTATGTATTAATTTTTTTTTTTGTAGCAACACTTTGCCTCTTTATGGGCAGAGTTCAGAAATGAGGTGGCACTTCTCAGAAAAATTGAGCACAAGAATCTGGTGCACCTACTAGGATACGTTGATCAGGGAAATGAGCGTATCATTATTAGTGAGTATGTCCCGAATGGATCCTTGAGAGAAAATCTTGATGGTATGTAATTGGACACTATATTTCCTTTATTAATACATCCACACAAGTACTTAAATGTTGGAACGGGACATCTCCAGTCATGTTTTTGTTGGAAATCATGTGCATAACATGCTGGATGCCTCCATTAATTATTCACAATTGATGCAATAATACTGCTAGATTTGAGTTGACGAATCACTTGACTAGTCAAATTTGTTCCTTAATTTGGGCTGCTGGTGATAGATACTTAATTACGTATTTAATTTTTGGTAGGACTGAGAGGGAAGACACTTGACTTTGCTCAAAGGTTGGAAATAGCGATTGATGTGGCACATGGGTTGACCTATCTCCATCTATATGCTGGCAAGCTTTTCAACTTCTCACCTAATACTTTTATAATATTTGCAAGGGTACTCTTCAACATAATGATTTTCACAAACAAGTTTATTGTTCAGCTAAATCATGTATATTTTCTTAAACCTAGTTTTGCAATCTCTTGCAATGAATTGGGTTTAATATATAATTATTATTTGTTTATTATTTTTTGTGAGATTGAATTTCAGAAGGTTATGAAAAAAAAAAACCCCAGAATGTGAAATTCTCCAAAATGTTTTACTGTTTTTATACAATATTGTTATTTCTATTTTTTATTTTTAATTTGGGTATCTCTAAATTTCAGAAAAACCTATAATACACCGAGACGTGAAATCATCAAACATTCTCCTCACAGAGAGCTTCCATGCCAAGGTGGCTGATTTCGGGTTTGCCAGGATCGGGCCCACTGAACCCGACCAATCACAGATCGAGACAGATGTCAAAGGGACCGCTGGTTACCTTGACCCAGAGTACCTAAAGTCGAACCAACTCACTCTAAAGAGTGACGTGTTTTCATTTGGAATTCTTCTCTTGGAGATCTTATCTGCACGTAGGCCTGTAGAGGTTAATCGGGGCTTCAATGAAAGAATTACTATTAGATGGGTAAGGATATTTATTTACTTACCTCCATACAATATCAGTATTTGTGGTCCCACTATGTGAAGTTTGGTCATTTTTGTCGCTTTATCTAAATCCAATCTAGATTGCTGTTTGATAGGAATTTGAATTGTGTTTACAAATTCAAAGGTAAATCTCACATGATTACATGCAATTGCTGGACATACCTCAGGGGAAGAGCAATGCTTAGCAATGGAACCAAATTATAATAAGATATTATTCATTCCTTTATCGTAGGCATTTGACAACTACAACAAGGGACAGGTCACAGAAATCAAGGACCCATTGTTGCAAGAAGATATAGATGAGGGGGTTCTAAACAAATATCTGTGTTTGGCTTTTCAATGCTCGGCCCCCACAAGAGCTGATCGGCCGGTCATGAAGGAAGTTGTAGAACAGCTTTGGAAAATAAGAAAGGAGTACTCAAGGAGTCGAAGAAGAACCTTATAAATTTCAGGCTTTTATGTAAAATATTGTTAACCATTTAGATTATTGGAGGATGCTTGGCTCAGTAAAAAATTTGAACTCAGTCTAGAACTTTTGGGGCTTCCACAAGAAATGGCATATGTATGTTGTCTTTTGAGCTCATTTTATATATCTATGTTTAGGAGGAATATTGAATGGAGCGAATTTTTAGTGATTTTCAGGATGAGAAGTAATCATTTTGTTTTTTTAGTATTAAGAGATCGGAATGTGATCTTAGCAATATAGCTTAAGTGACATATGTAAAGACAAAGACATATTATACATGTATGTATCTCTGAGAGAAAGACATTGATGTATTTGTACGTTGTTGCGAAAGAAAATGGCTCTGATAGTGGTATACTTTGATTTGTTTCTGGCTGTTTTAAAACACTACAGCATATGTGGGCTGAGGAAAATAACAAGTAAAAAAAAATAATTACATAAATAGGGAGAGTAAATCCAGATTGCATAGATTAAGCATGATTCATGAATGTTGCTTTTGTAACATCTTCATGTGAGTTATCAGGCAGGATTTGAGAGCACCGGACTGCCATGCTCAGGTCATGTAGGAGAAGAGAGGAAGCTCTTATATTTTATCTTCATCTTTTTTTTACCATCTAGTTCTTTTATTACCTCAGATAAAGAGGATAATAAGAGAGAATAACCCTGTCTTAGGTGCAGGAGAGAGGAAGGCATTGGATGGCAGGAATTAAGCTCCCCACAGGTTTGCTCAGCTTAATCACATTCTGGCCTTACTAAACATATATCTTTTTGCTTTGTACAGTAGACCCATTTTGTATCTACAGAGATTAATTGCTGCCTCTTTTTTACACTATTACATATCAGTATATCACACTAATTGAGTATAGTGTGGTAACTACAACTAGGAGACCGGGTCAATAAGTATAAATACGGGTTTTCCTTGTATTGTGCTGACCTGCATAATCAAATGAAATTTTGGGATCAATTCAAGAATACAAATATGCTACTATTAGTTCAAGTTGGATTGATGTTTACTTCTTATCATTTTCTTTTTTATGTTTGTATCATGGTAAACTCAACTGAAAGCCTCAAATTTGATAATATATACCTAAATCAGAATATTTTACATGGTTGAATGTCCTAATATTATATCTTGAACCATATATTAAGCGTAAAATTTAAGACCATGAATAGAACAAGGTAGGTTGAAAGCTATAATATTCGCAATGAGTGAGGCAATGGTACTATGCATAGCACATATTGGTCCATACTATGGGTCAATATCTTTATTTTTAAAGTTCAAATAATCGATCCATACTGTTCAGCATGATTTTCATATGAAATATACTTGTTAATCAAATTTTACATTTTTTTAAATTTTTTTTGCTATTTTTTAGATAGGTAGAAAATCATTCGATCTAACGTTCTAGACCATTCAAAATAGTGATTTTCTACCTATCTAACAAAATAGTAAAAAAAATTTAAAAAATATAAAATTTAGTATGCAAGTATATTTACATATGGAGATCATGTTGAACCATTCTAATCGACTGTTTAGACTTTGAAACTGAAGATATTGATCTTAGTATGGACATAGACTCACTCTTTGCATTATCTTCTAATTAAAATGTTTTTACTTCATTGAGAAAAAAATGAAGAAAAAAATATATTCAGAAAATAGTACCTTAAATTTTGGTAAGCCAATAACACAAGCACATTCAATTACGTCAGCTCCTGCTCTTTCTGAAATGCACATATATTAGGCCACACAATCTTTGTTCTTGCTATTTTTTTTTTTTGCAAGAAAGCCCAACTAAGATAAACACTATTGGCATGTTTTGCTTACTTACCAACAAGTAGTATTGCTGCAGATAGAGTTCCTCCAGTTGCAACTAAATCATCCATTATTACCACACGTTCTCCGGGCTGTACTGCCCCCACACGCATCTCTAGACAGTCGGTCCCATACTCCAACTCGTATCTCTCTGAAATCACCTCCCCTATGATCCCATCAAATAAGAATTGCATGAAACCTCTTCAATGCTTAAAATGTGGAATTTGGTACTGACCAGAGGTAGTCTACCTGTACTGGTATGTACCAGTACCAGTTAAAACCTTACTCCAATTAAAGAAGTTTTGAGACCTGACCGATACTATACAAATAAATAACTGTTGGATTTTAGGCCAAAGAAGCCTGAAAGGTAACTGGTACTGTACCTAAGAAGAAATAACCTGTATGTACCTGGGAACCTGTTTGGTTTCCCCAAAGGAATAAATTTTGCCCCAATTTGTAATGCGACTGAAGGAGCAAATATAAAACCCCTTGCATCAATTCCTGTTGCAAAGTTAATTTTTCAAGGATCATAATCTCATATGTTGGCAATTATGATACAATAGTTAATTATGAGGGTTAGTGATTATTGCAATATGTCATCACCTTTAAGAGGCACCATATTATAATTTTTGCAGGAAAACCCTTTTTGGTTAGAAATGTTGGTTTTCCTTTTTGGTAGGAAAAAAGGTAACAGTACAAATACAAAAAGGGAACAAGACAGAGACTAGATGTACAAAACACTAAGAAAAGCCTTTTAAATTCAATTACTTCACTGAAAAATAAGGCTTTATAAATGGAATAATATGATCACCATTAATTAATCCCAAATATTGGAGAAAATAGAGTTTAATTTCTAATATATAGAAGGAACAGAAAGGTACCAGCTACAGCTGAAACGTTCATGCAATGGTACCGTTCAACAAACAGATCAATAGCTGCTTGAAAAGCCCCAGGGCAAAGGAGCATTGTTGTGATGTCATTAAACATAATACCTGTTTAAATTATGAACAATTTCCTTTACATTAGTTATATATTTTGCAACCATGGAAATAAACATATAAAAAATGTGGTTCTAATGTATATATCTGTTTTGCGGTGCATCCATTTGATGTTTTTGGTATTTATCGTCATTGAAGCAATTTAAATCCAAAAATTGAAGCTGTAGATGTAGTCATTCATCACTTAAATATAGTATAATATAAATTTCTGTACAATTTGAAATTTATTTGGTCATCTGTCAAAAAGCCCATAATTAGATGTGGATTTTTAAATATTCCAATTAAACTGTTTTGATAGAAAAGCCAAGCTACTTTCAAAGTGAGTCAAATTTAATACATGCTCTAATAAATCAAGAAAAACAAACTTAAAATTTTAATTTTGTAACTTGATAATATAGCTAAAGAGATATCAAATAAATGTAGAAAAGAGAATTCATATTATAACTCAAAAGAGAGAGAGAGAGAGGGGATCTTTCTCGCGTCTCTAAATTCTAGATCTGACATCTTACTTTTTTAAACTTTGTCGAGTGAGTCTAATGGTACTATGCATAGCACGGATTGGTCCGTACTACGGATCAATATTTTTGTTTCAAAATTCTAATGATCGATCCGAACCGTTCAACATGATTTCCATATGAGAATATACTTGTGGGCTAAATTTTTTAATTTTTAGAATTTTTTTACTATTTTTTAGATAGGTAGAAAATCACTGTTTTTGGATGGTCCAGAATTTTCAGATCAAGTGATTTTCTACCTATCTTAAAATATAGTAAAAAAATTTGAAAAAATATAAAATTTAGTCTGCAAGTACATATTCATGTGGATATCACGTTGAACGGTTCGGATCGACCATTAGAATTTTTAAAATGAAAATATGGCTCCGTAGTACGGACTAATCCGTGTTATGCATAGTACCATAGACTCACTCAACTTCGTCATTCTTCTTCTTTCAAAAGAAAAAAAAAATGTTGTCATTCTTCTCTTCTTCTAAAGCCGTTACAAAAAATGTCAAAAACCTTACGTAGGGTAGGGAGAAGCCGAGGGCCGTGCTAGCCTCCCCCACTCGCAACTCTAACTTAAAAAATAACAAAAAATTCTTCTTTTTCTTTGGTTCTTGGCCAGCCGATGTTGAAGATATCGTCGGCCTACAAATCTAACCCAAAAATAAAATAAAAAAAATTGCTTCCTTCTCTTTGGTCCCTGGCCAACCGATGTTGAAGATGTCGTCGGTATTATCGGTCTGCTAGCTCACTACTTTCGAGGGAGAGTGTTTGTTATTTTGTTTTTGGATGTTTGTATTGTTAGATGTTGATTTATTTTGATATTTATTTAATGAAAAAGAGAGAAATTAAATCACCTGGTTTTGGGAGGTGAGGTATTACTCTAACAGAGGCAGATATAGCCAGGCGCCTTGAGTCTACTTCTGTTACAATCTCTTTTGATTTCTCTTCTGCCATCTACTGCTTAGCAGCGATTATATCTAGAAAAAAATAAAAGAATGAAAACATTGACAGATTTGTCAGTAAGAAACGCATGATGCACAACCAGGAAAACTTAAATGCATGGCAAAGCTATCTACCAGTCAAGTGATAAAGCATTGTTATAGATCAGGAGTAAATTATAGACGATTAATATAGATGTGATTAATTTACCTCAAACGATGGCAAACAAATCAGCTGGTCCGAGGGAGAAACAACCAAAGTATTTTTATAATATAAAACAGTTGGCTTAATATATAGCTTCTAGACTAGGTGCGTTGAATCTAGGGGTGCAAACGGATCGGATACGGATCGGATAGTGGCAAAACCATATCCGTATCTGTTTTTATTTTTCGGATACGGATACGGATTGGATATTAAACGGATATGTACGGATACGGATCGGATATCGGATATCCGTACATATATACATAAATCTTTTCATAATATATATTAAACTATATGGTATATATTTACTATTCGGATACGGATCGTTAATATTCAAAACCATATCCGTATCCGTATCCGCACGGATATTCGGATATCGGATATCCATATCTAATTTTCGGATACGGATCCGGATACGGTCGGATTTTTTATCCGATCCGTTTGCACCCCTAGTTGAATCAATAATAAGTGATTTGTTAAAGCGGAACAGACAGAAAGGGACAATGTAAAGATTTGGGGAAAAAAGGAAATCAGGGCACAGATTAGCCAAACTTTTTTTACTTTTTTAGAAATTAAAAAATAAAATTATTACAAAAGGAATTAATTAGACTGAATCATTAGTACGGTTCTGTTATTTTTCATAATAATCACACCAATAGCCACACAGTGTAAATAATCAATGTGACTGTACTATTAATTCAGTCTCAGTACTTACCATATATGTACATATTTAGCGGTTTAGTTAATAAAATCAATAAAAAAAAAAAAAATTACTGGGATCGAATTTGATCCCAGTAATTTTTGTAGATTTTATGTGGTAGAACCATTTATTTGATCTTAGCAAGTCGATTCAATTTATTTTTGAAAAAAATAATCAATCTCTTTCTCATAATTTATTTTTAATTTCTAACAAGAAAAAAAAAACAATTCATTGTCCTTATCCATATTTCCATACTTACAATAGTGACAAATAAAACAAGTTGCAAAAGGAGAAGCCACTTGGTAGAAAAGTAGAAAATAAATCTGCTGTGATTCTCGGAGAATCACAGGATCCTGCGATCTGATCTCAACTGTTAATTTTTCTTGAGATGCGTGTATGAAAATTTACTTTTCTGAAAATGTTTCCAATAGGCACGCAAGGAAAAGTTTGAACTGTTGATCTCGGAATTTCAGAATTTTGCGATCTCTCGGAATCGCAGCAGATTCGGACTCAGAAAAGTAACCTAATTGATTATCCTGTCCAAACTAAGAAGGATATTAGCCCAGCGAAAACCTTCCAAGAAGAAATTAAACGGTTGAAAGGACCTTCGTACATCGAAGAAGTGCTTCAAGAAAGTAGCAGATCCGCTCCTCTTATCCACATGAGTCACATGACTCGACAAGTAAATATGGGATGGGATGATGTAAGAAACGTGATATAATTTAAGACTTGAGAATCTTATCTATCCAATTACAAAAAAGAAAAATATTATTTTTCAATTATTTTCAGTCAGTTTTTTTACTATCTCTATCCTTGTGATTTATCCTAATTTTATTTTGTAAGACATGTTTAATATTTTATATATTTTTTTATGGACCATCTAAAAGTAGTGATAAATTTATCTAAAAATATAGTAAAAAGTATGCTTTAAGATATAAATTTGGTCTCTTAGTAAATTTGTATATGTAGGTCATGTTAAACGATTCAGATCGACTATTTGAATTTAAAAAAATGGAGATATATATTCACAGCACCGACCAATTTGCGCTTTGCAATAATAGTTAGTTAAATTTTTATATGAAAATCATGTTGAGCGGTTCTTTTATCCGACGAATTAGAGAGAACACCGGAGTTGGAAAACATTATACTTTTAAGTAATTGGTATACCTATTATATACCTAAATTGTAAATAAATTGTGCAATAATAATGGTTTCAACAACCAAATAAAAAAAATGAAAAGATATTTTAAATTTTGAAATAAGAGGAACTTGATACAGATGTAAATCACTACACGAATCTTCAAGCATAAGGTGTTGATTTTGGAGGGGAAATAATGCATTTCGAATAATATTTTTTATGTAAGAATTCGTATTTTTTTTAAATTCCGAATGGAAGATAAAAAAAACATGAATATATAAAAAAGGATTCGCCGATTTTTTTATTAATCAAAAATAAAAATAAAAAATATCGTGAAAGGGTGTTGTTTCTTTTGAAAATCAAAATATAGGTAAGACAATTTATCCTGTCGCACGGGACATAACAATTTATCGCGTCTTACTAATCCAAATTCGTAACCCCGCTAATCTAATTTTCTAAGAATTTTTTTTTTTGTAGGACGGGTTAATCTATCCCGTCCCATATTTTCTTCCTATGTAACTTATTAACTAAGAAGAGAAGAAAGAAAAAATAAATTGTGGGACGGGATAGATTATCCTATCCCACAAATTTTTATTTTTTTTTCTTTTGCTTAACCTATTAACTAAGAAGAAATTAGCGGGTTACGGATTTGGATTAGTAGGACGGGTTAAATTGTCCCGTCCCATGGAACGGGATAATCAATCCCGGTTTACCTAAATATTCAAATTTCACCAAATTGATCCCCTTTCGCAATATTTTATTTATTTATTTTCGATTAATAAAATCGGAAGGATTCGACCCTTATATTATTTAAAAAAAAAAAGATAGTTGATTAACTATAATCATTATGCAACAATTTCAAATAGCTGGGCCTATTGGGCCGATATTCCTGCAATGGATTGTTATTATTTGTGCAAGATAGCCTGTAACAGTAAAAATACGACAAAAATAATTAATTAAGCTGTATAATACAAGCAACAAATTGTCTGCCAATTGCCAAAGGATGTAATATGTTTACTTCCTCTGAAGTAACTCAAATTTTGAGTTTATATTCAGACCGTCCGATCAAAATCCAGATTAATCCGGTCTAAGATGGAATGTATGGAGCTTCTTTAATATGTGTGCCAAAACAGATCTAACTGTCTGATCTAAACTCAAATTTTGAATTACTTTAGTTGCTATGCATTCGATGCATTGGAAGAAAAATGAAGAAGCCGGTGGTTCGCAGGATATGATAAGAGTAAAAGCGTGAATCTTAGGGTGCGTTTGGATGCAACCTCAGAAATAGCAAGAATAGCGCTAACTTGGGGTTAGCGCTATTCCATCGTTTGGATGGGTTAGCAAGAACAGCGCTAATCTTAGGAATAGCTCTATTCTTAGTGTGATTCAAACGTAGAATAGTGGTGAAAAATAGTCACTAACTCAAAAACAGTGCTAACTTTGCTATTTTTGACGATCCAAACGCACCCTTGAAGAAAGTAAGGAACGATTGATGCGGCATGGCACTGCTTTGTAAAGGATTAGATGCCACTGATCCAAGTTGCTCAACGAGTGATGCTTTTTTCTTCTTGCTTTGTAAGGGTACGTTTGGATGCACTCTAGAATAGCTAGAATAGCTACTGTTTAGAATAGTAAATAAGAACAGCTACTGTTTAAGAACAGTGCTAACTCAAGCTATTCGGAATAGTGAAAAAGTTGTTTGGATTGCATATTAGGAATAGAGTTTGGAGGGAGTGAATAGAGTAATAATTTATGTGTTAGATTAAATCTTTTTATCAATACGTAATATAAAAATATTTTTATTCAATACGTAATATAATATTAATTTAATTATTAAATAAAATATTAGATTAAATATAATATAATATTAGATTAAATGTAATACAATATAATATTAATTTAAATATTAAATGTAATATAATATTATTTTAAATATTAGATTAGCATTAAATAATATATTAGATTAAATGTAATATAATATTAGTTTAAATATTAAATGTAATATAATATTATTTTAAATATTAAATTAGTATTAAATAAAATATTAGATTAAATATAATATAATATTAGTTTAAATATTAAATGTAATATAATAATATTAAAATATTAAATGTAATATAATATTATTTTAATATTAGATTAGTATTAAATAAAATATTAGAGTAAATATAATATAATATTAGTTTAAATAAATACAATATAATATTAATTTAATTATTAAATCTAATATAATATTATTTTAAATATTAAATTAGTATTAAATAAAATATTAGATTAAATATAATATAATATTAGTTTAAATATAATACAATATAATATTAATTTAATTATTAAATATAATATAATATTATTTTAAATATTAGTTTGGTATTAAATAAAATATTATAGTAAACATAATATAATATTAGATTAAATATAATACAATATAATATTAATTTAAATGTTAAATGTAATATCATATTATTTTAAATATTAGATTAGTATTAAATAAAATATTAGATTAAATATAATATAATATTAGTTTAAAGATAATACAATATAATATTAATTTAATTATTAAATGTAATATAATATTATTTTCAATATTAGATTAGTATTAAATAAAATATTAGATTTAAATATAATATAATATTAGTTTAAATATAATACAATATAATATTAATTTAATTATTAAATGTAATATAATATTATTTTCAATATTAGATTAGTATTAAATAAAATATTAGATTAAATATAATATAATATTAGATTAAATATAATACAATATAATATTAATTTAATTATTAAATGTAATATAATATTATTTTAAATATTAGATTAGTATTAAATAAAATATTTGATTAAATATAATATAATATTAGATTAAATATAATACAATATAATATTAATTTAAATGTTAAATGTAATATAATATTATTTTAAATATTAGATTAGTATTAAATATAATATAATATTAGATTAAATATAATACAATATAATATTAATTTAAATGTTAAATGTAATATAATATTATTTTAAATATTAGATTAGTATTAAATAAAATATTAGATTAAATATAATATAATATTAGTTTAAATATAATACAATATAATATTAATTTAATTATTAAATGTAATAATATTATTTTAAATATTAGATTAGTATTAAATAAAATATTAGATTAAATATAAAACAATATAATATTAATTTAAATGTTAAATGTTATATAATATTATTTTAAATATTAGATTAGTATTAATATTGAAAGCTCCAATCGCTATTTCAAGTTTTTGTTAGAATAGAGGAACAAGGCTATTCTTCTTGTTCCGAATAGCAAGTAGTACGTTTGGTTGCTCAAGCTATTCGAATAGCAATGCTATTCTAAGAATAGCACTATTCTTAGTGCATCCAAACATAGCCTAAAGGATTAGATGGCACTGTTTTTTTCTTCTTCTTGATGCTAGGTTTAAAAACTTCATATGCTAGATATAAAGACTTCATATGTTATATATAAAAAATTAAAAGCTGCACTATGAACCTTTTAAAGATTGGCACCCACTTTTTTTTTCTCTCAAATAAATCTTGTCTATTTTTTCGATGATCTGTGAGAAATTTTGCAAATCGAAAATTACGTATGTCTTTTACTCAATTTTTCTTTAAAATGAGATCTTTGATAAAGTACTTTTGAGTTATATTTGTGTCACTGTTTTTTTTTTGTTGATATATTATGTATAAACATTTGATATGCTAGATTTAAATACTTACATGCACTAACTAACGCTAACTATAAATGCACTAGCGACTTTTTAGAAAGTGGTCCTGATGCAAAGAAGTAAACGACAAGAAAAGAAGGGAGGGAAAAAGCATAGTACTCGGTTATTGATGCAATTTTTTTCAAAAAAAAAAAATATGAACTTACTGATACAGCCTAAGCAGATGAAAAATGGTGCACAATATGAATAACTAGAGAAATACAATAACGATGATAAACAAAACTAAAGTTGCAATCCTTAAATCCAAACCATGATATCTTACTTAGTACATTTATCCCAAGTGCTCAAACTAAGAATTGTTGACTGCTAACAGAGCACTTTAGGAAATTACAAAAATAAAAATGGAATAGGTCCAAGCGTACATAATCAGGAATAATCCTTACACAAACAAGCATTGAAACACAAATAACCAGAATATACAGAACATAAAACTTTATATAAAGTTTTAATCAACTTATTTGATGAACCAAGAGTTCATAAATCAGCAGCATACGACAACCATGCACCATGAAAGAGGGAAATACATCTAGTTTGAAATGAATAAAAAGAGGTTTCATTATTAACTCATATATTATTATGAACGATATAAGTAAAGTAGTGTGGTTCAAGATTTCATTTTCTCAATTATTAAGATGTTATTCACCAATCTCAACCTTCCTATCATTAGAGACAATTATATTCACATATACTCAGCAGATCATAATGTCTCGTACATTTTGAATCAGATATACTGAAGAACACCAACTACCTGTTAAATTATCATTCCGGAGCTAAGGCCAGTACTGTCTTTCTCAGATCACCTTTGATTCTGCAATATTAACAAATTATTAAAATACTATATAAAGCTTTTATATATTAATAAAAAAACATATTATGTTGAAGTTAGAACTTAGAATCTCGAATAGTATGTCAGAAGAAGCTATATATCTCAAGGTGGATATTCATTTAGTACAAATTAATACACACCAAAAAAAGAAAAACAAATAAACAATAGACCGCCATAAATATTAAGTTGAGTTATTTTTGAAATTAGTCACATGAACACAAGGTGCCTCTTCTTTTGAAATTAGTCAAAGTAAATAAAATCACTTCAAAAATATCAATATGCTTGATTCTTCTTTCACCAATATTGAAAAGGGTTGTTCACATCTCCTGTATAATATGTAATTACCTGATGGCATTTTTCTCCGTACATCTTGACCTCCAGTCTCAGCAAGTTCGGGACAATCCAGAATAGTGACTTCCTGCAGAGATTGAAGAAAATGTTGCCCTCCTAGCGACCGTAACTTGCTACACCCTGGTAACTATCAGCTTTGATAGAGATTTAAGATTTTCAACCTCAACTGGCCGAATAGATACCAAAGTTTGGCAACCAATTATAATCAATGTTTCAAGGGAAGTGAGGTTTTGCAAGCAACTGGGAATTGACTTTTCAAGTTCACCGCAATATAATAGTTCAAGGGCCTTGACAGAGGGTGGTAAGACCATAGCGTTTGAGCTTTTAAGCTTTTTGCACATATAAATTTTCAGCCACTCGAGCGATTCAAATCCACCAAATAATTCCCCTGGCAGTGATTCCAGTTTCTCACACCATCCTATCTCCAACTTAGTGATGAAACGAGGGAGGTGAGAGATAGTGGAGGCATCACAATTATGAAGGATAACTTCTGTTAAATTTGGCAAAAAATCTTCCTTCAACCAACCTGGTGATAAATTTCTGCCTCTATAACTGGTGATCATCAATTCTTTAAGATTAGGATGGGGACATAAACCATTAAGTACCACCTCATCATGATGCTCACTGCTTCCCAAAGTTAACCAATGCAATGCCAAACGGTTAATTAGTGGTTTCCTGTCCAGTTGAATTTTTTCAGCAGCTTCTTTGTCAGGAACTTCTTTAAGACCACATATCGTCAGAGATCCACTGAGTTTGCAAATGTTCTTTAAATTCTCAATTTTCATACGATCAGTGTAAATTTTCAGATCGTAAAGTTGGATCGCTTCGCAAAGTTTTTCAATATGTACTACCAAGGGGAGCTTTTCAAAAGGCAAATTGAAAAGTAGTAAATTAACCAAATTGTTCAATCCTTTGGGAAAACTTCTAATATTGTTGCAATTGTTCATGTTTAGATATTGGAGACTGTAAAGGCTACAAAATGACTCGGGCAATGTTTCAACATCTGTGCCAGAAATATCCAAAAACTTGAGATGCTTGAGGTTTCCAATGTTCTTGGGTAGCTTCTTTATTTTGCATCTTGCAAGAGATAATGATTGAATATTTGTGAGCTCGTTGCACCAGTTTGTCATTGCAATCATGCAACAACTACTAGTATAGGCTACCTTCAGAGAGAGTAATTTCTTATTTTTGCACAACTTATTTTGCTCCTCCAGCTTTAATTTCTTTCGAAATTCTGATACATGCCGTATATTAGGAGAGACTACTTTCTGGTCCGAATGCCCAATTTCTAGGCAAAAGCACTCATCTTTTGTTATGGATTGGCACACATCATGCATCAGATCATGGATCACATATTCTTTCTTTCCGTTATGTGCATCTTGGAAAAAACATCTCCTTTCAAGTTCAAGAATGTAACCCATTGCCAGATTACTTAACTGTTGGAAGTTATCTAGAGGTTTGATTAAACCTTGCATGATCCAAAACACTGCTAACTCAGATTGAGTAAATTTATAATCTTTGGGATAGAGTGAGCAAAATGAGAAACATCTTTTTAGATGAGTGGGTAAATATTGATAGCTCAATTGAAGTACTGGAAGTATATCATCTTCATTTTTTTGTAATCGCCACATTTCACTATCTTTAATATTCTTCCAGTGTCCAACATCTAATTTTGTACTCAAAAGACCTCCGATTGTTTTGGCAGCAGCGTGGAGATCCTTTGAGCTTAACACAAATTTCCTTACCAATACCCTCCAAAAATTCCGATTGATATTGTTTGATTCAGCAACCGATCCAAATGCACAGCTCTTAAAGAAATCCCAGTAAATATGCTCTTCTAAACCCTCCAAATTTACAACACCTCTGGAGCCTGTACTCCTGCCTGACAGTTCCACAAATTCAGGAGACCTAGTTGTCACCAGCACTACACTTCCTTCAGATGCTACTTCCATTGGTGCCAATACTAGTTGCCAATCCTTGCTCCAAACATCATCAAGGACTAGCAAAACCCTTTTGGAATTTAATATATCTTGTAAAGTCTCTTGCAGGGCATGTAAATTAGTAAGATTGCAATCTTTTTTAGTGGCACTCTGAATTATTTCCTTAGTTAACCTTACTGAACCAGAATCCTCAGAAACACAAACCCACATAATTAGATCGAAATGGGACTTTACACTTTTATGATTGCAAGCCATTTGAGCAAGGGTAGTTGTCCCCATGCCTCCCATGCCTACAATAGATAAAACTGATACATTCTGTTTGTTACCCATTTTTCTGCTACTCTCCCCAATATCAAAATTAGATGCCCTCGCTGTTCTCACTCTCTTCCTTCCACGAGATTCCGAACTGGGAACTCCCATTAGACAAATCAGTTCATTCAACTCTTTATCACGCCCACAATATACATTAAATTTATCAAGAAACGGGCTTGTAGTTGGTCTAGCAGTTTCGCTAAATTTGTTGGGATTTTCTGGTATACCATGACGGTCACAGATTTCTTTCAAATCATTATATACGTTATTAAGCCTATCAAGAACCCTTTTTACTGTGGTTGGGAAATCCCTCATCCAGTTCCTCACAAAATTAATACCTGAGAAGCTCCTTTCAACTTCATTCTTCAATCTTTGGTACTCGAATTCATTAACTATGCTTTCAGCTTCGTAGACGGAATCTTTCAGCTGGGAAAGACGCTCGTCTATGGGGTTGTATTTAGGTAATCGCCAGCATTCAGATCTCTCGATTAGGAGCTGTGCCTTAGACAGTGCTTCACGAAGATTTAAGAGGTCACTATCGCATCCGAGTTTTTACGCCAAGAATCAACAGCAGATTGACCAATGGTTGACCCCAAAAAGTCGACTGCTTTATCCCACAATAAGTTCATTCTTGCCTGTTACAGTTATAAACCACAAGGGAAGGATTATATAAGTGGTGCAATAAGAAGCAAAAGGTTTTTCTTCGATTTGAAGAAAAAGAAGTACCTTTTTTAAACTCGAAAGGAGGGAACAAATTGGGATTTTCCCTGTCAAACGAAGAAGAAAAAGTAGCTTCTTCTTTTTTTTGTAACAGAAAGGTTGGGTTCTTTTCCCCTTTTCTTTTTGGTGAAGAATTGAACAGGATGAAGAATTGAGAATGTTGAGAACTTGGAGAAAGAAATGAAAGAGGGTCACTGAATCTTGTGTTGATTATTCTTTTCCATTATTCCTTAATTTTTTGTTGATTATTCTTGTTTCTCAACAAAATTAAACATTGAAAGAGAGATGACTGAAACGGACAATTTGTTGGAGTTAAAATTTGCTAGGTAGTGTAATTACCGGCCATCAAACTGTCATGCTATCTTATATATATACATATGTCTATTAAATTAAACATCGTATTTTCTAGTTGTATAGTTAAGTAATCCATATTGAACCCAGACATAACTTGAATGAAACCAAGAATTGATTCAAATCCAAACAGACTTGTGAGCCATGAACCAGCCTGACTAGGTACGCCTGTTCTGAAACCCAAATCATAACACGATCACATAGGCGGAGCCAGCACTCTACAAGAGTAGGCAGTTGGAAATTGAAAATTAATTACCCTCCATATAGGTTAATAAGGTTTGCCTACTCCTAACTTCTCACCTGTCTACCTCTGTTTCGGAACTCAATTCCGCAGCAACCTGATTAGGCAAAAAAATAATAATCTGAACTCGAATCTGAACCAGATTTGTGCGCATAGCATGATTCGGAAAAAGAATCTCATCAACCGTGATTCGTCGGAAGAAAAAAGAACATAGCAAGAGCGATTCCAAAGTAGTAAAAGAAGGAAAAGAAAACTAGGCGGCTCAGGCGGAGGCGGAGGCGGGAAGGGAGGCGCGATTCAGTAGGTAGAGGCGGGAAGAGAGTTATGGAGGCGATTCAAATCCGAACCCATTTAGAAAAAAAAAACCCGAACCCGATTTGCCCAAAGAATGCAAATCAGCATTAAGGATAAAATCCAAACCCGATTTTTGTCACCCCTCACTCAAATCCTGGCTACGCCACTGCAATCTGGCCAGGAAATAGTTTGATTTGGAAATTAATAACATCGGAGTTCCTTGAAAAATATAGAACACATTGAAGTCACGGCAAAATTGAACCAACAATTGCAATAAAAACCACCACTAACATGTACACATAAGAAGGAAACTAATCAAAAGCAATTTGCAAGGGATGAAAAATTTCACCAAGAAAATCTCAATTTGGTATTACATATTAATAATAAGAACACAGGTGGCTGATACTTACGGGAACAAATCGATGCCTGCTGCATAATTTTCTCACCACTCCTTTTGGGCTTTTCTCCTCTCACTCTCTGTCCCTTCTTTGAAATCACTCAGTGTCTCAGTTGTCCACCCTCTCTCTTTGACTCAGATCTCTCTCTCTCTCTCTCTCTCTCTTTGACTCAGATATGTACCTTTTAGCTGAATCCATATCCTCGACGGTACCGTAAAAGATTCCCTATTACAATTCTTCTTTTACGGTTTGGGATTAACTCTCAGCCGGTTTGGATTCGGGCTGACTGAGGGGGCCGTATTATTGGGCTTTGAGATTCGTGCCAAGTTAAAAAGAACAGTCCAGATCAAGTAATTGTAAAAGATTTCCCTATTACGGTATTGCACTGGATGTGAATTCCTTTTAGCTAGCGTGACACAAGATAATTGGAGCAATAAGAAGCTACCTCCAATAACACAATTGGCGTGATTTGGGGAGAAGAATAACTCATCTAGGCCAATTCTCACACACGAACAATATATTTCTATTCAATCTGTCACAGATGCATTCTACATGGTAGATAGAATTGAAAATATCCAAAAGTCACTGATAAGATTAAAAATTAAAAATATTAAGGTGGTAACTTAAAAAATCTCGGTGATTAAAAGAAGCATTGAATTTCTTGAAAATATCAGAGAAGGATTTTGATAGAATATTGAAAATAAAGAGAAATTTTGTTCTTTATCTCGATTCTTGTTTATATGTGTTATGCAATTTATGCGAAAATTATTTAGGTCGTGGAAGAAGATTTTAAATTTGAAATTTCAACTAATTGATCTAATGGTAACCAATAGGTTGTTTAGAGTAAACAATAGGTTGATAAATATTTATTTCGTAGTTTTGTGATGTTTGGTTATGTTCAATTTTTATTATTTTACATAATTTTATTGATCGTTATACAAACTCTCTTCAATTAGTATAATGTTTTCATAAACTTGACTTGCATTAAGAAAAAATAGTTTTTAAGTGAATTTATGTTTTAACATTTTCTACTTCGATTCTTATAGTATGTGTATTTTGTAAAAGTGCAGTTTGCCTTCATTTTTCATTAAAAATGAACTTCAGAAGAATGATTTTCATGTGTAGAGAGAGAAGAGATAGGTGGAATAAGTTTTGCATGCTAATCATGCATATTTTACTTATTTCTTAATTTAAGATCTCCTAAAATATGTGTGTATATATATGATACTAGCTATTATTATTGTATACATGGGGAAAAAGTTATAATAAATATTTAGCAAACACTTTTATCTTTATTTTTTTTAAATCAAACAATTATATTCATATTTGTTTATATCCTATTAAATTTGATATAAGAGTTCAGAGAAAATCAACAAAACTAGATAAAATATACAAGTTGATTCTATAATTGAAATATGAGAACAAATATATTTTTTATATACAAAGAAATAAATAGATTGCAAAAGTGAGAAAAGAACTTATTTTAACAAGTAGCCGTAGACAATACTCAACGTTTATTTATACAAAATTACTAGAGTATTGGAAACTTTAAAATAAACTTAGTACAGAATTTTCAAAATTGAGTTTGTTTTTCTATTTACTTATCTTTCTTCTCTGTTAGTTTTTTTAATTTGTTATTAATTAAAAATGAAATTGTTGATGTGTGTCCTCTCGTTCCAATTTGTATTTTAATGGTATTAATTTGAAGTAGCATATAATCTTAATATGTCATTAAAATGCATGTTTGATCTTTAGTAGGTACATGGAAGTTATTGTAATAATACTAATAAGTTTGTATTTAATATAGTTTTGCAACTTTGTTTCTTTTCTTTTCTATATTTCGATTTTTGTTGACATGTGTTATGCATTTTATGTGAAAATCATTTACAGCATGGAATAAGATTTTAAATATGAAATTTCAGCTAATTAATCTAATGATATCAATTATATTAAATTCTATCAGATTCAGTTTTCTATAGAGAATTATAATTGATTCCTACATATTTCTAATTGAAAATGTTTATGTATAGCATATGAAATATAGTTCTAGGATTAAGATTTCTAGTTGAGTGCTAAAATCTGACGAGTTTAAATGCTGTATTGCAAAAAGAAACAAACAGAAATATTATTAACATAAATATCTCTGTGTACTAACACTTGCAAGTTTTAGCTTCTTACAAATTGTACATTAATCTCCTCTCATGAAGCTTCTAAACTCAATTCTATATATCGTGTAATTTTGTTTCCAAACAATGCTTACTTACAAATTCTTTAGATTAGTCGGTTTGAGATTAAATGTAGAATCTAATTGAGGTCTACAAGAATATGTCTAGCTAGTGCTAATTATTTATGTCATGTATATCTTATTTACAACAATTTCTTAAGCTGATTTTAAAACAAACAAATTTAATCGATGACATGTAATATTTTAAATTACTAGATAGTGTGTGGAATTAAACCTTACCTATTCTGTTAATCTGATATCATATTCAATGTCTTCTTTTAACTCCCTTTTTTTATTGAATGATCTCGGTACACCTCAACATCTTTTTGATATTATTTTCGAGTATTAGAGTAATTGTAGCTCAACAATTACTTCAAAATAATATCTTGTTTTGTTAAAGTTTCTATCGTTGGATGATAAACAAGATTATAGTTTCAAAAAAATTGTACTTAATTACCAATAAAAAATCCTGTTAAATATTTTTCGTGTAATTAGTATTATTTTAGTATCTAATACCATATTTTGCTAAGATAATATGCACACAAAAAACACTGAAATCTTCAATTTCTAATTTAATATGGATTTGCATGTAAATCATATAGATTTACAAGGAAATCCTATTAGTACATTTAGTTTTAAAACTCTAAATAACTATAAGACACTTCTTGTAACTATAAAATGTGTAAAAAAATTAAAAATGTAACTCAAAATGAAAAATATTTCAAATCTACATAAAATCAAAATAGAAATCGTAAATTATATGAGACTTTCACATGTGAAAATAAAAAAAAATCAGAAATGATTAAAATAAAAATTGCAATTTAACTAAGTACAAAGATGTCGATTTGGACTTTTTTTTCTAAATTAAGTGTTTTTTCTTTATGTTTTTTATTTACTTCTCCCTTTTCCTGTGATGGCTCGAAAAATGCTTGATCCTGTATAAAAAACAAATTATCTTTTTAAAATTTGTCCTATTGAAAAGGAAGAAATTGAAAAAAAAAAAAAATTACCTAGAAGCAACCTTTTTTGTATATCAATCTTGATGGTTTGAAAAACGATAATCTTAATATTGAAAAAATTGTTATTGGTGGCTTTTTTTTGTTAGGGAAATTAAAATTGTTGATTTTTTTTATTTGTGAATAACTGAAAAGGCTAATTTTGTATTTAGAATTTTAGAGTACGGTGAAAAGAGATGATAGACCAGTGTGTATATATTAGCTAATTTAGCATCCGCGTTGTTAAATGTTGATTTTAATTTTTGTCGTACTACCTCCACATTAATTAATTGAACTATTTTTCAAGACCGTTTATAAAATAATTTTATTCTTTAGAATGGAATTCTAGATTTGGTGAAAGTAGACCATATGCTTTAGACAATACTTGGTTTTTAATTTTTGGCTTTTATTGGGACAATAATAAAATTTTGGTACCCTTGAACTTTTTATCTTCGGTGGATGATATGGTTTTATAATATTTTATAATGTAAAATTTTAGTTGTAAGAATACCAAAAAATAGAAACAAATAATAAAATGGTATTTAAAAAAAACTATAGAATACTAAGAGGATGAAAACAAAAAAAAATTACCAAATAAAGAAGTTGAAATGAGTGGGGAACAACCGCTCTGCTGTTTCATGAAAAAAATGTTGTAAAGAAAACTTTTAAGTAAATTAATTTTCTCTTATATCTCATTCTAATAACTCATAATTATGCGTCTTAGGAATACAATTTATATTAAAAAGAAAAAAGACAAACTTTTTAACGAACTATTTTTTTTTTATAATAGATACATTAGTTCATTGATTCATATAATTTAGAACATATATAAAATATAGACCAAGTAAAACATGTATGATATATCATGCAAAACTCACATAAAGGCATGCTTATATTTTAATATACGATAATCACTTTGTACTTACAGAATTAAAAGATATATTTACTGAATAAAGAATTTTATGGAATCACTTTTTATCTATATATAATGCATACATTTTTTTCAAAAAAAAAAATTGAAAACTTTGAACATACAATCACTTAATTTATTTTGTATTCAAGTTGAGTTTTTCAATGTGAACATATCATACTAGCAGGGATCCAAATCGAAATCCCAATACATGAACAGTGTTCTTAGAATTTCTGAAATCCAGAATCCAACCGTTGAACTGTTTCGAGATACATGTCCAGAAAAACTAGCTGTTTCGAAATGCGTGCACAGCAAAAGTTGAACGGCGGGATTCGGAATTCCAGAAATTCCAAGAACACTGTTCATGTATGTATTTTGAATTTCAGCTGATTTGAATCCGTACTAGCGGAAGAGAAGAGAACGGTAATTAGTAATTACAAACTTATAATTTATTTGCTTCGTATACCGAACGAAATCTAGAACGCCGAGCACAAAAGTCCATGAGCTTGATACGAATTTATTGGAGGTACATTTATATCAATATATGTTTAAAATTAGTCTTATATGTATCATGAACATGTTCAATAATCATTAGTTTTATTTGTGCTCTACTAGTAATTGTCGACTAAATGGATAATTTATATAATCTAACAAAAATAAAGCAAACAAGTGCACATATTATTTAAACACATCATGCACACAATTAATGTCGTCAAATATAAACATGTTATGAATATTGGTGAAATAAATAAATTTATAAAATTTTGTATGATCAATTTCGTCATTTTTTAAGTAAACTATATGATCCCTGGTTCGAACATTTTGCAGCACATGCAGCAGCTTTCATGGTACAAGGAAGAAAAGCATGAAAAATATGGCAATAGCTACCAAATTGATGATTCTTATAACTATGGGCAGCGTACCAGTAATTGGGACCATGATTCTAGCTAGCTACCATGACACCTATCATGATTGGAGATATCAAATTGTTTACGAAAAGGCTAGCTAGCTCAAACTGCTGGTAAAGTTGAGAAACACTGGTTTTAATGGAGAGTTGCTGGCTCAGTGCTTTGCAAGTATTATGCTTCTTCCCAAGATGATGATGATGATGATGATGATATGTTTAATGATAGTTTTAAGGTACTGCATGAGCTTTATGGGTTAAAGATCTGACATGGAGTGCCAATTGGTTGCAACAACTAAGTGAAAAACCTTAATGATGCTATGGTTTTAATGTTAGGGTCCTTTTGTGATTTATTAGACTCTTACTTAGTACTGATAAAGTTTTGTAACAAGTTGTTACAACTAACTGTGGGGTATCTGGTGTTACTGGTATTTTTAAATAAATTTGATGTGTTCTCTAATTACTAGCAGAATATGTAAATAATTTTAAATTAATTAAATTATTTTAGTCAAAACTAATGCCTTGATTTGTAAGCCATTTTTTCATGCATTCAAGTAATTTGTTCGCAATATATAGAGTTGGGTTACGGTGCTTCACGAAGTAAAGCGAGTGTTTTACTTCACACTCATATTTTATGATTTCAAAGTTTAAAATGTCGATCCGAACCGTTCAAATTGATCTCCATATTAAATATGCTTGGAGACCAAATTTTACATTTTTTTAAATTTTTTTACTATTTCTTTAGAACTTTTTGAAAATTAGTGTTTTTTGAATTATTTTTTATTTTTTATTTAATGAAAAGCTGTGATTTTCAAAAATTCTAACAAATAGTAAAAAAATTTCAAAAAATGTAAAATTTGATTTCCAAGCATATATCAATAAGAAGATGTTGAGAAGTTCGGATCGACTTTTTGAACTTTGAAAATAGAGATATGAGCGGAAAGTAAAACACTCTCTTTACTTCCCAAAGCACCATAGCATCACTCTATATATATGAGTGATGCTACATAAAATTTGTGCTTATTACGTGATAATTTTTATTCATGACATAACTAACAGTGAAGACAAGTAATATATTATCAAATTCTAAATTTATCGTTTGCTTTCATTATTGACTAATACATAATTAAAGAATAAAATAAAAATTAATTATATATTGCTAAAACTCTACATTTGTAATCGATAAGGTCTCTCTTGATTTATATATAATCTTGTATCGTTATCGATTTGTGAGATTAATTACTGTCTCCACCGCAATGCTTGAGTACTTGACTAGTAACGCAAAATGTAAAATAGTTCAAATCTATATGAAAACAAAATGGAAATCATAAATATATTAGACTTTCACAAGTAAAAAAAAATTAAAAATGCTTAAAATAAAAATTGCAATTTAACTAAGTATAAAAATGTTGATTTACATTTTCTTTCTAAATTAAATGTTTTTTTTATTTACTTGTCCCTATTTCTGTCACAGACTCCAAAAATACATGATCCTATATATAAAAAATAAAAAATTATGTTTTTGAATTTGTCCAAAAGAAAATACCTAGAAGCAACTTTTTTGGTATCTAAATCTTGATAATTTGAAAAACGATAATCTTAATATTGAAAAGATTGTTATTGGTGGCTTGTTTTATCTGTGGGCTCTACGGGCATCCATATTGTTAGGGGCATTAAATTTATTGTCAATTTTTATTTGTAAATAACTGAAAAAGACTAATTTTGCATTTGGGATTTTAGAGTAGGGTGAAAAGAGATGATAGATCAGTGTGCATATATTAGCTAATTTAGCATTAAATAATGTTGATTATAATTTTTGTCGCCCTACTCGCATTAATTAATTGAACTATTGTTCAAGACCTTTTATAAAAATAATTTTATTCTTTAGAATGGACTTCTAGATTTGAATGAAAGTAATTTAGACCATATGCTTTAGATACTACTTGGTTTTTAATATTTCAGCTTTTGATTGGGACATTAATAAAATTTTGTTACACTTTAACTTTTTATGTTCCGTGGATGCATGATATGATTTTGTAATATTTTATAATGTAAAATTTTATTTGTAAGAAATCACAAAAATCAAAACAAACTGGTATTTAAAAGAATTTATAGAAAACTAAGACGATGAAAACAAAACAAAATTACCAAACAAGGAAGTTGAAATGAGTGGAGAATGATGCTTCTTCTGTTAATTAATTTGATGAAACAAATGTTGCCAAGTAAAATTTTAAATAAATTAATTTTCTCTTATATCTCATTCTAATAAATAATAAATGTGTGTTTTAATAAATACAATTTTTATTAAAAAGAAAAAAACAAACATTTTTACGGACTATTGTTTTATTTACTTTTTTTCTATATAAGATATATTATTGTTAGTTCATTCATATAATTCAGATTATATATAAAATATAGACTAAGTAAAATATGTATGATATATCATGCAAAATCTTCTTCTTATTCACACTCTCTGCACATGAAAATTTCAGATCTTTTGATGTAAAATTTCAACAGACATTCATAAATATCTCCATAATAGACTCCAGGTCACATGCATGTGTTAGAACACATAAAAATAATCTTTAATATGTTTGGAATCATATAAAAACAAAAGAGAAGTTTCTTTCAACAATAATAAAGAATTTTAACTAATTTAAAAAAAAAACATATATCTTGATTTTGAATTTAAAGTTTTCATGAACTTAACATGATCGTATGCATGTGCACCGGAAGTTAATCCTTTCCATCAATAGTAATGAAAGTTCATTAATTTAGGTTAGCTAATTTCAGAATTAAGGCGGCTTGTTTAGGATGCCCAATCGTAAATAGTAATGTCCCTAAATATGATACGAATTTATTGGAGGTACGTACATTCATATATGTACCCTAAACACATTCATAAGCATTAGTCTAATTCGTGCTCTACTATTATCTGTTAAAATTAATGGGCTACGAACTGATAACAAGTAATTGTCGACTAATGGATAATTTGCATAATCTAACAAAAAATAAAGCAAACAAGTGCACATATTATTTAAACACATCATGGATGCACACAAAGTTTAAATGTTGTATTGCAAAAAGAAACTCTGACGAGTCTCTCAAGTGTTTGTCAAAATGAAACGACATTCCGCAATCAGTGACTAAGTAAAAAAAATTAAAAAAATCTCTTCAATCGCTCGACATAAACAAGAAATATTCTAATATTAATAATGCCGCCATGATCTCTCTCACTGACTCACACTCAGTTCTCCGATAGCTCTGTCATGTAGATTAATGGTTAGTTGTCGATCAATCTTTCTTGCTGTCAATAACATATAAATATATATATATATATATATATATATATGTCAGTAAATTTTAATAATGTTGCGTCGTTGTGATATTTTTCCAAACAATTGATTTAACACTTGAATTAAATGCTCTCAGGTTCTAAACATAAGTAAATTAATATCTAAATCCTAGAGATTCAACAAATTAATATCAAAAACACAATTTCATAAAAAAAATAAGAAATGGAAAATTAAAAATTTATTTATTTTCCATAAAGCCTGGCTATGTTGTATGGATACGGGTATGGGTATCGTATCGGATACGTACAGATACGGCGATACGACAATTTTCAAAAATCTAGAATACGATACGTCTATTATATATATTATTTTTATTATTTTATATATTATATTTAGATAAATCATAACTTAAATCAAATTTGTATAAAAAATTAAAGGCATAACATAAGAATATATTAAATACTGTAGTTACTAGAATATAACACAAAGGAAGCTTTGGTGTAGTGGTTAAGTCTTTTGACTCCTTCAAAGCAATACCAGTTCGATTCACGCCATGGGCAGAAAAAAAAGAAATTTTTGCTGGTTCACAGGCGTGGCTCACGGTGCGCGCTGGTTCACGAGCGCAGTTCACGGGCGCGGGCGCGGTTCACAGGTACGGTTCACCGTATCCACACATATCCTGCTGTATCCGTGAGTTTCAACGGAGTATCGGCGACCGTATCGGCCAAGTAAGGATACGCCACGTAGGCGGATACGCCAGTTGGCGTATCAGATACGTATCGGTGCCGTATCGGACGCGTATCGGTATCCGATACGTGTCCGATACCGATACGAGGCCTAAACCGCCGTATATGTGCAACATAGAAGCCTGGCGTGCTAACTCTACTACTTGCCCAATTACAAGGTTATAAAATTTAAAAATCAATTTCATGGATAAACAATTAAACATCTATGCATAAAATAGCTAGAAATCACTAAAAAATGTATTTCATCAAGCTCTGCACTTGAATGTTTTAATGATTTGAAGATAAATATAAACTCAATGTTGTCAAACGAACTTTTAAATACTTTGATTTTTCTCTTATATCTCATTGTAATATTTATAAATGTGTATTTTAACAAATACATTTTATATTAGAAAGATAAAGATAAATCATTTATTAACTATTTTTTGTTTTGCTATGTAATTTAAATTATAGTTAGTTCAATCACATAATTCAAAAAATATATAAAGTGTAGACTAAATAAAACATGCATGATACATCATACAAAACTCTTCTTGTTCTCACGCTCTCCACATGCAAAGTTTCTCTTGATGTCAATATTTAATGAAGATTCATAAATATCTCTTAGCATTATAATCCAAGAGCACATGTATTAAACACGTAGAAAATAAACTTTAATATACTTGAAATCATAAAGAATAAAAAATTCGCTTTCAATGATAATAATTAGAGCTAATTTTTCGATAAAACGGAAAGAGACAATTGGGGAGAGAGAAGGAGTGCTCTTAATTAAAGAGTAATTAAGTAGGTGGGTGTTTCATTCAGCATAGGCCACGTGGCCTTGTGCCATTTGGTCACTCTTTTTTTATTATTTAATGTTTGCATTATCATATATTGGACCTTAAATTTTTCAAACTTTATAAATCAGTCCAAAAACTTAAAAAAAATTATAAATATTATCAAGTATTAATTTCCATTATTTATTATGCATAATATATATCTATTCCAATTGATAGATTGTTGCACTTTAAAATCTCTTAAATTTGTCATTTTAGATTTTATGAAACTCTGAATGTTTCAAAATTATCGAACTATTATTTTAGTTAAATATAGTTTCGATGATTTATTTGTCATACTAAATTTAAATTAACATAATTATCTTATAGGTGTTTCGATGATTTAGTTAAATATACTCCTAATTCCAAACCCACAACCCCCCCCCCCCCCCCCCCCCCCCCAGATTAACTCTCAGCCGCTTTGAGATTCGGGCTAGCGCAGGGGCAGTATTATTGGGCTTTGAAATTCGTGCCAAGTTAAAAAGAACAGTCCAGATCTAATAATTGTAAAAGATTCCCTATTACGGTACCGGGGAGGATGTGAATTCCACCCCCCCTAAAAAAAAAATAATAAATAAAAACGAATTGTATTTTATCAATGATGAGTGACATATAGTACAGTAATTATTTTATTTGTTGTCCTTTTCTTCTTTGAGGAATTGAATTTCCATACAGAAAAAAAAAAATAACCTTCAAAATACTAAATTTGGTAGATTAAGATTTAAGATTCCACAAAATAGTGTTCTAGTCTAGTACTCTGTTTAGGTGTAGACATGTAACAAGTAACTGTAAAGAATCGAAGATATCAGTTCAATGGTTACCTTGAAATTTCACAGTTATATCTCTTTTTGAAGTATGAGAGAAAATGTAACAACACGTTGTGGCGCGGTCAAGTGCCGAGGCGGAGTACCATGCCATGTGTTTTTCAAAGTACTGATGAAACATATGAAAATTGACACCAATAGAAAATCATGGTAATAGAATTTCGACATCAATATTATTCTTTCACCCGATTAATTGTTCGGTAGAACTTACAATACAAAACATTCGATTGATCAACCGATCTTAATCAGCTTATCAGAATACGAGCGCTTTGGAGATGTCGCATCAGCTAATACAAGGTTCTTGGCAATGAGCTTTCGAGCTTTCCGGCTTCTGATTTCAATACGCATGCTCTCTGTTTTATCTATCCTGTCATAATTTTCACTGCTGCTGTGTTTCTTTCCCTTCAAAAGAAAAACAAAAGAAAAGATAAAAATTAAGGGTAATTATATTATAACCCGACCTTCCGTCCCCCAAAAATCCCCCCACTAACGGTCAAAGCATCTCCATATCCGTTTTGACAAAGATTAACAAAAAAACTCAAGAAATTCACATGCCAAAGTGTCTCTCTATGTCTCTGTCCCTAGAGATGGATCAAGGGCTGACGTGGACTGCATAGTGTCCCTAGATGGCATGGTCCTGAGCTTCATGGAGGACAATACTGAGATGAACACCTTGCACACCACCTGTTTGATAAAATGTCCCTAGATGGCATGGTCCTGAGCTTCATGGAGGACAATACTGAGATGAACACCTTGCACACCACCTGTTTGATAAAATGTCCCTAGATGGCATGGTCCTGAGCTTCATGGAGGACAATACTGAGATGAACACCTTGCACACCACCTGTTTGATAAAATGTCCGAGAGAAGGTCCTTAATGGAAAGCCAATTTTTTGGTCAAATTATGTTGTGCGACATATAGAATAGTTGTAAACTATGTTCAATGGTTTGTTCACTATGTTCTGGATTGTTTGTTGCTGCCGGTGATTATGTGTTCTTCCTTGTCTCCTCTCTTCTTCCTTGAAAAAGAAAGATGGAGAAACAAAGACAATATTTTTTGTACTTGAAAATTTCCCCTCAAGGATATTGGAATTTTGAGAGGTGCAAATTGCAGGAGAAGTCGTAATTTGAAAAATAAATTGATAAAATTTATTATATACAAACACTTGAAACATGAACTATTCACACTTGCATGACGATATATTAATACTTGCAATACTTGATATTAATACTTTCATATATCATCTAGTGTCATATGAAAAAAAAAAATTGATATAATTTGTTAAATACAAAACACTTGATACATGAACTATTCACACTTGCACGACCAGTTATGAATATTTGCACGGTGAGATATGAATATTTGCATGACGAGATATATAAATACTTGTGTGACGGACAACTCGAAAGTATGTCATCATGGATCTCATTTGGAAAAGAAAATTGTGCAGAAGACGTTCGTGATTTTAGATTCACAAAATTTCTCATAAATTGTTAGAAATATTGACGAAATTGAACGGAGAAAAAAAAACCACCTCTAAAAAATGTAAAAGATGATTAAGTGATGTGTCCAGCTTTTTTTTGTAAATACTTGATGTATTATATATGAATACTTGATATATTATATATTAATACTTGCGCGCATAAGTATCCATATTTCAACGTGTATGAATGAATACTTGTGCAACGGACAACTCGAAAGTATGTCATCATGGATCTCATTTGAAAGAGAAAATTGTGTAGAAGACGTTCGTGGTTTTTTATTTGCAAAATTCCTCACTGATCGTCAGAAATATTAGTTAGATTGAAAGGAGGAAAAAAAAAAACCACCTCTAAAAATATGTAAAATATGGGTGAGTGATGTATCCATTTTTTTTTAAATATTTGATATCTTAGGTATGAATATTTGATATATTATATATGAATACTTAATGTATTATATATGAATATTTGTGTGCACCAGTTGTAAAATCTTTCAAATATTAGGCGGTCCCCAAAGAGTAAGTGGTCCCTCCAAGTAGTTAGTAGTTACTCAAGTAGTTAATGACTGCAGGAAAAAATGGGAGAAGGTTACGGAGATAGCTAGGTGCCCCCAAAAATTAAATACCAATGGAATTGTTTAAAGTATTTATTTCGAAAAAATTCACCCTGTGAAGGTGAGTAATTTTCGGAGATATTAAAAATTGTTTTTATTCAGAATATGTCTTTGATTTAGTAGCTAAAAATAATGTTCTTCATATAAGAGAGGTTATCATTTGGATGGTCTCTTTCTTATTTCTTTCGTGCTTTTTTGCTTCCAATCAGTGATGCGGGCCAGGCTAGTAAGAGAGTGTGGTGGTCAAGTCATTACACAATTTTTAAAATCTTGATCATATATATTAAATTTTAATTGATATTTTTATTGTGGTATGTTACTATTTTTTCAATATGATTTAGATAATTTTTTAATTTATTTTGAATAATAAAAAAACACTAATAAAAGAAAGTAATGTAACATAAACTCACGAACTCACTGCCAATGAGTGAGACCAGATCTCAAACGAAACACTTTTTAGCTCAAAAGATCGCAGGCAGTGTTTGCCAACCTTCCTTTTAATTTGCATACTACGCCTCTAATTCCTTGGGAACCAAATTATATAAATAACGAGAAAACATGTTTTGAACCAATAAAGAGATTCAGAATAAGAGTGAGAACCAAATTATACAATTAACGAGAAACATGTTTTGATCCGTACTACATATTTATATTCTTTATTTTTAAAGTCTAAATAGAAGATCCGAACAGTTCATCATAGACTCCACATGAAAATGTACTTGGAGAAAAAATTTAGATCAAGTGATTTTGTACTTATTTAGAAAAAATAGTAAACAAATTCTAAAAATGTAAAATTTGACATCCAAACACATTTTCTTTTCTTTTTTTGAAATCCGCCATCCAAACACATTGTCATATGGAAATAATGTTGAGTGGAACATCTTGACTATTTAAACTTTGAAAAAATAGAGATATACATAGTACCATAGCCTCACTCTTGAGAATAATGTCTAATGTTGGTAAATTATTTTTGCTTTCCTAATTTACGATTGGAATTTCATTTTTGTCATTTTGCTCTTCAAATTAGTGTTAATAAAAGAAAACTGAGAAGTAGAAATAAACGTCAACATGGGAAACAAGTAAAAATCGACGAGTTTATGAAAAACAAAAAAGGGCCATATCTACACAGGATTTTAATTGCTTTCAAATGCAAATATCATATTTGCATCTTACATTCTTTTGCTTTTTTCCCTATTTTCCTCCTTTTTTCTCTATATTATTCATGTCAAGAACTCTCTACCAAAATTCCTTCTCTCAAGGAAAGAAAAAAAATGAAAACAAAAGAAAATAATCCCTATAACTTTTGGAAATTATCCCAAAATTTCACAATTCTGAAGCCAACCACCTCAACTCCAAAAATAAGGAGAAAATGAATGGTATTAAATTCCCCCAGTTTTATGGCCATTTTCTTCAGATCCAGCCCCTTTAGGAGGCACAATTGGCGAGGGTTTTCTAGCTGGTGCTTGAGGCTGGCCTGAATACAACCCGGGTGCAACTTGGGGAACATTAGCAAGCAAGCTAATTTCGCTCTGTCTTTGCTGTTGAATTTCACCGATTTGACGGAGCCCTAACTCATGTATCTCTGCCACAGTTTCAAGCTCTTTTGAGGTTAGCATTTCAAGGCCCACACTGTATAAAGGAGCATGGCGCTCCATCTCATCTCGCAGTGAAGTCTCCAGTGTTTGAATGTATTGCTGACATACAAAAATGATGAAAATAGTTAAGTTTTGGAAAATAACACTATATTGCTCTTAACATCAGCAAATTTCGAGTTTGCCAGAAGTACAGAGTGAATATACAAAAGTTGCAGAGAAAAACAAACTTTATCATGGACATGATAAAAATATTATTTATCATGGAATTAATAATCTGAAATGAACATTTCCTGTGGCATGCATATTATTTCAATAAACTGTCATATAGTAGTTGAAGTTTCATCAACTCTTTCTATGTTATCAGACTAGCTATTAGATACAATTATGGGTAATCTTTAAAATTGTGGAACTTAGCACTCTTTCCTCACTGTCTAGGGAGCAAAAAGAGGGTAGTTTGGTAATATTCAAAGTAATTGCAAGGGAGATGGAGATAATCAATTAAACATATAGTGTTCTCTTATATGGAGGTTGTCCAGATACAAAAGTACTTAAATACAATTAAGAAAATTCCGCATAATATCTTATTATGAGGTTCTTTAATGGCCAATATACAGAAAGTAAATTAAAATTGTAAATAAGTGCCTGCAAATATTACAAGACAACATATGAAGCATGCTTTCCTTTTTCTTCTTTTCATTTTGGTTTTTTTTATCTTTTTTCTAACTCCTTGTATATTATTTCACTATTTCCAAAACTTGAACATAAGGAGGACACCTAAGAACCTACCACTTCTATCAAAAATAAAAAATAAAAAATAAAAAGAAAAGAACAGAAAATCAAAAACATTCCTAGTTTCTACTCCCAGATAATTCCCATTTTGGTTTTGTTTAGCAGGACAGGAAATTTAAAACTTCCTTACGATTTTGTGCAATCCAGTAAAAGAGAAAAGTTATATATAAATCATGTCGTCATTTTAAAACGTCAAATATTACACAGTTTCATTAAACCATGTCCCTAGTTTTCTAAATTAAACAAAATAATAAAAAAGCAGTCTTACTTGTGCAGCTTCGAGCTTGCCCTTAAGGCTGCCGATAAAGGTCTCACACTGAGTGACCTGCTTTTGTTTCTCCCTCTTCTCTGCCTCTGCTTTGCTAACTGACTCCTCCAACTGGCGCACCTCTGACACCAACGCCTTCCGTTTCACCGCCTCTGTTGCATGCCGCTTCACCTCCTCCTCCAGCCGTCTCTGCACTGCCTCGGCCTTTTTCAGTCTCTCTGACAGCGCATTCTTCTCCGTCGTCACTTTCTATATTTGATGAAGAACAGTATATAAGTAAAAGAGTTGAGCCTCTATTTTGCAAAATTAGTGCTGTTGAGACCCATTTCCCACAGTTTTAAATATGAGTCTGATGAAGCTCCAAAAACAGTACATTGTGCAATCCAGTATAGTTATGCCTTGAATCAACTCCAAACTCTGCAATTGAACCCAAATGGTTTACCCATATATCTTTTGCTTCATATAGGCCTCAATCCTGCAACTTTACCATTATTTTCAAATCCAACCTCAATACCTTCACTTTGCAGCCAACAGCAATTTTGATCAGTTTGACCCATAAGATTTCAATTATGTTACAACCCTCCTCATGTGATCAAATTCAAATTTTCTCAGTTCCGTCTTATTGGCCCTTAAAGTCTTAAGCATGCTGTTAAGCTTCAAAAGTCTATATTTAATTTCATATATACTTGCCTTGAGCTCTTCTTTCTGGCGTGACTTGAGCTGTAAAAGCTGGGCCTCCATCTCGTGAACTTGGTCTTGGAGCGATCGCTTCTCTGCTGTCAGCTTTGTGACTTTTTCATCATTTTCTGATTTTAGCCATTCAAGCTGGCTCTCCATATCCCTTTTCTCTTTTAATAGATGCTTTTTTTCAATGGCAAATTGGTCCTTCTCCTCCTTCAAGTCAGACAAAGAAAAGGTAAAAAGAAAAATAAATTTTCATATAAAAAAAATAACCTAGGAAATAAAAATAGTATCAACTAATTATTATCTTTGTTTACACTAATGAGCTACAAGACCCAAGTTGGTTCATTAATCAGTACCAACAGTCTATTGTCATTTTAACTATAGGTGGCAACATCATGTATACTGTGGCACGTCATAGTGAAATAACTAAAAAAACTCGTCCAAAAAACCTCATAACAGCAACAAGGCTCTGCATTAACTGAGATCTGTAGAATAGATGAGAAAAGAGGGAATAAAGAGAGTAGATCTGTAAGAATAGGAGAATAGGGTAATATTTTTCAGATTTTGGGAGGATTAAGGGGAATAATAAGCATGTAGATCTGGAATAGAGATTCTTATTCTAGTGTAGAGTATAATAGAGAGAGTTAAGACTAAAATAGAGAAGAATAGAGGCTTATTTTCTGGAAAAAAAAAATCATCAAGTGTTGAAATACTTTTTCGTCATTAATACAACCCTTAGTAGCCATTCAGGCCACTAACCTTTAAAGAAAAACACTGAACTCGTACTAGCACAACCAGGCACCAAATTTATGTGTATGTGTGTGTGTCTATGTATACATTTAGAGAGAGGAAAGAGTACCCTTAAGTGGCTGCAGGCTGCCTCAGACTCAGCAGCCCTCTTCTTCAAGAGCTCCTTCTCCTGCTCAAACCTAGCAGCTTCGGCTTTCCTCTCCTCCTTGAGCCTCGCATTATCATCCTCTACGGCACAAATATGATCTAACACGTTGTCCTGCTCAGCCTCCACTTGATGGGCCACCTGCCGCATTAGGTTCATGACTATCTCCAAAACCAGCACATTTTCTTGAGCCAGCACTAGCAAAACACTCATGTCAAAATCCGTGTTGCACATCGTATCTGACCAGCTTCCGGGATTGGAAATGTCAACCCGGCACGATGTGTCCATAGCACGTTCAACAAGGGTATCCAGCATTCTGAAACAATTTACCCAGAGTGTTCTGAATAGGGAAAGTTTCTCATGTAACCCTAGTAAAAAGTTAAATACACAGAAAATAGATATTGGAAACTACTACACGCCCAACAAACATCAAAAAAATCCCTTATCTGGTAATTGTGCACTGTATATCATAATAGAAATAGACACAGAGTGAGGCTATGGTAATATGCATATTACGGATCGGCCCGTGCTATGAATCCATATCTCTATTTTCAAAGTTCAAATAGTCGAGCCGAACTGTTAAGTATGATTTCCATATGAAAATGTATTTGGAGACCAAAGTTTATGTTTTTTCGAATTTTTTTACAGATTTTTTAGATATGTAGAAAATCACTGCTTTTGGATGGTCCAGAATTTTCAAATCAATTGATTTTCTGCCTATCTAAAAAAATAGAAAAAAATTCTTAAAATGTAAAATTTTGTTTGCAAGTACATTTTTATATGAAGATCATGTTTAATGGTTCAAAGTGACTATTTGGACATTAGAAAAGGAGATATGAGTCCATAGCACGGGCCACTGTGTAATATGCATATTACCATAGCCTCACTCATAGACAACCTGATCATTAAATTCAACATTATTCACAACAGCAACAATCCAGCTGGATCTCAACAAATGATAAATGAAAAGCCATTTGGGTAAACTAACAGTTTACTTGCCTGAGACGGTGCTCCTGGTCATCATAAATCCGAAAAAATTTCACATAGAGCATCCTTAAAAAATCAAAGACTTTGCCCTCAGTACTGACAGAAAGCTCCTTGCCAAGGGCCATTACCGCAGATAAATCCTGTTGCTGCGACTTCAGTTGTGTGCTCTGGTGCTTGTAACGCCTCTCAAGTGCTGATGCAAAATCCTCTATCCCAAGAGACCCACTAGCCACAGACTTCTCCACTACCTGTGAGTAGAAGCAAAATTAATATCATTTCTACTCCTGGATTTGAATTTAGCTAGCACTGTTCTAGAATGTTTGCTAACTGTTATACTGTACCACACTGGTATGATAGTAGCACATAGCCCATATTAGACCAATTGCTGAAGTTCAGGCCAATATGGTACAATACCCAGATGATGAAATTTAGAGACCAAGGGTACAGAATTGTACCATATGGTACCAATGCCTAAACAAGAGATTACAACTCGTACCAGGCAGACCTCCATGAAGAGGCTAGGTATTTGGAGCATCTCAAACAACAAGTAAGCATCAGAAAAGCGCCCTTGTTTGTACAAGTATGGACCTGACCCGTCAACAGTTTTGTCAGAGTAAGGGAGTTGATCAGCATCATTTGCTTTTAACATGGTTTGTGCTGCATCGGGAAAGTTTTGTATGGTCTTGCACATTAAGTCGAGCACACATTGCGGAACATCTGCGCCCCATAATTTCAACCTCATCCTTATCCCTTGTATCTATAATAAAAAAAAATGTAGAGGGTGTAAGAAAATAGTAGTAAAATACCCATAACTGCCGCTCGCTTAACCCTCTTTCTCTTCCTAAATAAGAATATGTGGACAATATGGATGTTGATTAAAAAAACATGAGAGAAAGGTAGAAACTACCATAGTTGCAAACTTGCAGGTGACAGTAATAACAACACTACAAAACAAATAAGTAAAAAAACATATTTACAGATTTGGTTTCTCTGAAGTTGCACCCAACAGTCATCTTAATCAGAAATATCATGTAGCATTTCTGACCTTTGCAAACAGTACTCAATAGTTTTCGAAGACTTTTGCAGAAAACACAAAGAACAACAGAGGCGATAAAGCAATATCACGGCAATTAGTTAATTTGAACTAACTTGAACTAGACAGATTATGTAGGATAGAAGCAGAGAAATGACCTTAATTAAAAGTGCACTGCCATACTCTTTTTCCTGGACAATGATGCAAGCAAACTATATTACCGCTTTTTTAGAAGGTTTCTATTATGATTCTCAGCACTAAAGCCTCAGTTTTCGCCTATTGTGATACTCACCACTTGTTCATTTCACGATTCATTGATAATACATTGACATTTTTGCATACTTCCAAAAAAAATATGAAGTGAGGAAAATTGTACCGCGCAATGGAACTGGTTGCAGCGAGAGGAGTGGTTGATGAGAAGTTCAATGGAAGTGATCAAAGATTCCTCATCACTTGCATCTCCAATCAAATGAAATACCCAATTCAACACAGATTCTGCTACCTCTTTACCATAAGTCAGCTGGCCCAGAGCATTGAACATCTATCATATACATTACAGGCAAACATCTATTACTGCTTGGCAATGGCAATTTGGTAATATTTTTCACACAATTCAACTCTTCTGTAAGATCACAGTGCAACTAAGAGCTCAAACAAAGTCACATTATGGTAACATCTTCTGTGGTTCTTGGGTTTCAGGGCAGGAGGTCAAGGCAATTTGGTCACTTTCAACTCAAATTAACACATATTTCACTTTTGGGGACAATTTCCAAATGTAAATTGCAAAACTAGCTGTAAGTTTCACATACATACAGAAAATGGTATACCTCATGCTGCTCGGGAAGTTCATAACCAGGCGCCGCTACCTGGCTAAGTACCAAAGATGCAGCATCGGTATGATCAGCTGGGTCAACCAGCTTTGGTACAATGGACACGATATCAGGTATGAATTGCCTCGGCGCCTTTTCCAGTAGAGTGGAAATTTTTTTTACTACAGAGCGGGGATGCCTCTTCCGCACAGGGGAATTATCTTGTAGTCCCTGTACTGAACTATCTAGGGATTTGAACAAGCTCAATATCATAGAAAACAGCTTCGCTGACTGGTCTGGCATCTTCATCTATAAACATAAGAAAAGAAAAGGAACCAGCCAAAGTCTAGTACCTGTAAGTAAAACCTCACGAAAATGGGCACTACTGTAATGAAGATAAGAAGGAAATAGTTTTAAGGAGATTCAAGTGAAAATTCTGAAGTCATAATTCAGATGAAGGTGCACATGCAATTAAAAAGAACAAAATAATTCATATGAAACAAAGCAACGTAAAGATGAGTAGGGTTAAAATGCCCTATTGTTTTTGTGCCCCAATCATGCCTCACATCCTTATCTCCGTTTTCAAAGTCCAAACAGTCAATCCAAACCGCTTAACATGATCACCATATTAAAATGTGCTTGGAGACCAAATTATATATATAGAAAGAGAGAGAGAGAGAATGGCTAATATACAAACGTTTGTTCCTGGGCTCAGGAACAAACGATTTGGTTCTCCGATTTTCAAAGTCCAAACAGTCGATCCAAACCGTTAGATATTCAATCTATATTAAAATGTGCTTGGAGACCAAATTTTACATTTTTTGGAATTTTTTTACTATTTATTAAGCTGGTTTGAAAACCGCTGTTTTTATTAAATTTCTGCAGCATTGAAAAACAACGGCTTTCAAACCAGCTTAATAAATAGTAAAAAAATTCCAAAAAATGTAAAATTTGGTCTCCAAGCACATTTTAATATAAATTGAATATCTAACGGTTTGGATCGACTGTTTGGACTTTGAAAATCGGAGAACCAAATCGTTTGTTCCTGAGCCCAGGAACAAACGTTTGTATATTAGCCATTCTCTATATATATATATATAGGATTTTGCTAATATGCTACGCGTAGCATAGAGCCCTCCGTGCTACGGCTCAATTTTTTAGTTTTCAAAATTCTAACGGTCGATCCGAACCGTTCAACATGATCTCCATATGAATATGTACTTGCAAACCAAATTTTACATTTTTAGAAATTTTTTACTATTTATTAAGCCACTTTGAAAATCGCTGATCCAATGGTCCAGAAAAGTTTACTGTTGTGTACAAATTAGTGTTTTTTCGAAGTGGCTTAATAAATAGTAAAAAAATTCTAAAAAATGTAAAATTTGGTTTGCAAGTACATATTCATATGGAGATCATGTTGAACGATTCGGATCGACCGTTAGGATTTTGAAAACTCAAAAATTGAGCCGTAGCACTGTCCATATATATATATATATATTAAATGTTTTCCTGTGTTAGATAGGTACAAAATCATTGTTTTTCAGAAGATTTTAGACTATCCAAAGGCAGTGATTTTGTACATATCTAAAAAAATAGTAAAACATTTCCAAAAAAATATAAAATTTCGTCTCCAAGTACATTTTAATATGGAGATCATGTTGAGCGGTTTGGATCAACTATATGGACTATGAAAACTGAGGTAAGGATGTGAGGCATGATTGGGGCACGAAAACCACAAGGCATTTTAACTCTACTCCATAAAGATATAGGCGTTACATCAATGAATTTGCTGATTAGTTAATTGAGAAGTTACCTTGTGGATGTCAACTTTCTCAGCAGTATCCGCAAGAGAGATGGAAGCCAACCCTTCCACCCCAAAGGTCTTATCAGATTCAGTTCTCTCGTCAGACCCTGGACTTGAACTTGTCTCTGACACAAGGGCTCCGCCAGACTCTGTGCTGCATCCCCAGAAGGTGCTGCCTGAGGCTTCCTCACAACCCTCCACCATGGTTTCCAAGAACGACACTGTGCTGTTTGCATCTGCATCCCCAGAAGTTGAGGCTTCCTCACAACACTCTACCATGGTATCCAAGAACAAATCAACAATTGCTTCCTTCAAGCTGGACCGCAATACAAGCTTTATCAGATTGATAAATTCAGCCGGATAGTCCTGCAAGGATGATCTTAATGTGCCTGTGCAGACCCCACCATCACCAGTACACCCAGTTCTAGGTGGTAGTATCTGTTTAACTTTGTCAAGGTGGCTGAGGGATACTCTAAGGCCAGTTAAGAATCCAGAGAATGCTCCTGTGTCAAGGACATTCTCACGGAGAAAAGTAGAAGGTTCTGGACTGGAAGGGGAGGTTTTAGAGGGGAGATGAAAGCCAGCACTTAGGAGAAGAGTCCGGAATAACTCATCTGTATCAATGACAGTGCTACGCACTTCTTCGTCAGAGTCAGTAGCAGTGCTTTCTTCTTCTGAAGAGTCTGGTTCCGTCGTCAGGGTCTCTTCTTTTTCATCCTCTGATGCAAAAACCTGAAAGAATAAATCTGGAATCAATGTCTACTAACTTTAGTTATGATACTTTTTAAATAAAAGAGAACAGAACAACAGTTTACCTTCGCAATTACCTTAAAATTTTGCAATTATCGCATGATCAACATTCAAGACTAAATATAGCCTCAAATCAGATGATTTACGTTTACGTAGCCCTTATAATTAAACAATAAATTCAATTGAGCATCAATTAAAACCCCTTCCACCGAAGTACCCAACATTGCAACTGGATATCAATCAGCTTCATTGTGCAATGATTTGGCCTCAATTAATCTGATCTATATAAACTAACAACAAATTGTGCAATTATGCCCCCCACTAAACAAAGAACAAAAAATAAGTTCACTCAGTTATCTTTCGCAGTTACACAAGTATACATCGTAAAGTGCTGTATTACGGATAATATTGTTCTAGTACCATAATCACTGGTCTGCTACCAGCACAAGGAAACATTAGTTCAAGAATATAGCATCTCACCTCTAAATCAGAGAACTCAAACCAGGGGCAACAGTCCAAGATCTCACACACAAAAATAACTGAGTCACGAACAAGGAAGCCTGAGTCGGGGGTCATCATCTCCTGCACCTTCATGAACTGGAGGACAGAGTTGCTCCAGGTCTTGGTACAGATCGAGGATTCCCTCCACACGGATCTTGATGTATCCTTTTGGTTCAATATTCCCATCCGGTAGCGAACCCAGAAGTTCTTCTCAGGGTCTCCACCACTTGAAGATGACGGCTGGTCGCTCTCCAGATATATGCATATAGTGTCAAACGACTCATATGCCCCTGACATTTGCAAATTCTTGTGAAGGCCTTCAATTAAGGTTTTTAAGTATTAATTCCGAATCTAAAATTCAATGGAACACTTTTTGGGTGCACAAACCGAAGTTGATACCAGTATTTGGTGTAGATGGCTTCACCTGTCAGAATCAATCAATTGAAAATCTATTGATAATAGATTTTCATATAAAACCTTCAAAAAAAAGGGCAATTTTCCTATGCAACCTTCCCAAAACATCAAAATGTCAACTATACCCTTGAAAGTCTAGAGATTCACATGCTCCTAGAAATAAGCATGAGAAACATAAACCTGTACCCTTCTTTCCCATGTCTGGAGCACAACTCTCAACTCCTTTGTCATAGCCAGAAAACCAGAGAGACATGAAAACATATTTTTTTGTAACCTACCCCCCCCCCCCCCCCACCCCCCTTTCCCCACACACACACACATCCCAAGAAAAAAGAGGAAAAAAGTATCAAGCACTTAAACAAATTTCAAAAGGTACCAAGAAAAACAAGAGAGAGATTATAAATTTCAAAAGTTCACCATGTCTACAGGTACATGGGAAATGTAAGTAAGAGGTATCCTCTGCTGTTCTTCCTTCACACATAATAATTAAAAAAGAGAGAGAGAGAGAGATTAACAACATGTACCTATCCGCAACTCACACCCGCCAACATCAAAGAACTTGCTGAAGATCTTACGTGTCTCCATAATATCCTTGAAGGCCAAGAAGTTCTCAACCTTCCAAGTGAAGCACATCAAGCCCCTCGGAGTGATGTCCATAAGCTCATGCGCCTCCTTAAGCACCATAACCTCGGCACAGAAGCCGACGGTGTCATCAACGAGGTAACCCGTGCCTTGGTCGAAGAGGGAGGTTAGGCTGAGAAACTCGCGCCAGCCCCAGTCCTTGGCCACCTTGGAGTACCGATTCTGGGACTCTTTGGATACCATCGGGCCATCAAACTTTTGGCAGAGCACAGAGAGGCGGTGACTGACAAAGCAGGTCCAGTCAGGAGATGGTGCCCGTGGATCCGTCACCTCCAAAAACAGTGAGAGGTGGCACGGTGGCTGGGACTGTCCTGGTGGCAGAAAAGAATTTAGTTTTTTTTTTCTTTTGTTTGGGGTTCTTTAAAAGTTCATTTATCATTTCTAATGTTATATTTTGCATGCACTCACTCTTGGAATTGTAGTGTTTTTCATATTGATGCTACAAGGGTATATAATTGAGCTGTTATGATTTGCACAAACATCCTTAACAATTTGAATGTGTGTGTGTGAGAGAGAGAGAGATAGAGAGAGAGCATTTACTGTTATACCTCTAGGATAAACAATGAGGCGACAATCCCTGCCCCCAACCTGAAACTTCTTGCTCTTGATACAAATACCAGTGACCTTTCTCTTCTTAAGCACCTCCTTCAGCTTGGAAAAACCCCCAATCCTCCAGGTGAATTTCCCATAATATCCTCCTCCATCCCCCCCTTTACAATTCCCCCTCAGCACTCCTTTGTTCACCACCACACTTGTTTCCTTTAGCACATGGTATGACACATTAAACACCACACAACCATCTACCAAATAACTAGACTTGTCTGACCCACTACCAAGAAATTCGTCCATTTTCATAAATTCATTCCAGCCCAAACTCGGTCCATCAACCCCAAATCGACCATAAGAATCCTTGTGGAAGTTGGACCCACCTGGCACCTGGTTCATGACTGTAACTCGAAATAGGACCCAACAACCTGGTTCAGCATTCGATGAAACAGGCTTGGTGGTGCTGTCTTCTTTGCTCTCGAGAATAATTGATAAGTGGTCCCCACCAGCACCAGTACCAACTGACTGGTATATACTGAGCTTCAGGCCAGAGTCAGAGTCAGTATTAGTTGGAATGGTGGGACTTGTGACTCTTTGGGTCTTCAATGTGTCTTTGAAGAGAGAAAAATTGTGCAATTTCCAAGTGAATTTACCATCTTGAGGAGAGAAAGATATTGTCTCATGGAGGAGAGTGATGTCAGCTGTTACTATCAGTGTTTCTCCCTCTACAAAACCTGAGAACAACAGGTTTGATCAAACCAAAAGACATTCAGAAACCAAAGTTCTCAGTATTTATACAAATTGCGATAGCATGAATATAGAGGCTTTAAATATCCACAAAAGAGACCCTAATATTATAGAACACCCCAAAAGATAAGTTCAATGTAGATACTAAATAAGTAAAGCAAGTTTGTTAAAGTCACCTGTGACCATGAGTGTCTTCCATTGAAAAATACATTTTACAAAATGTCCCTAAAGATAACCAAGACTAGAAAAAGAAAAGGAGAAATAATGATCAAAAACAGAGTATAACAGTACCGTATATTTTATGTACAATTGGAAAGGAACAAACTAAAAAAATAAATTTTAAAATTGCACCAAGACACCATTATAAGAGAGGACAAAAATGCAAGCAAAATGCCAATTGGCAACTAAACCAGTGACCAAACTAGCAATAGTCAATACATAAGTACCAAAGGGCAATTAAACCCATTAGTCTCAACAAAATTACAAAATTCAAGATTCAAGAAATGTCACACAATCCACAACACAACTTGTTTGGAACTAATCCAAGCCAAGAATTACTCAACAAAGATCCAAAGAAAATATAAGTGTTATCATCTAACAAAAATTTTGCAAAATCTTTCTACATCATCAAACCCATTATTTAGATTAATTTACCTGAAAAACTGACGGATTCGAACTGTTAAATACAAATGCACAAAAATAAAACTTTTAACTATGCATACCAACACATGAGTACCAATTGCAAAGCAATGAAGATTGGACAAAGAAAAGAAACTCTCAAGAGTAATGTTACCTTTCCTGAAAAGCTCATCAAAGTTCATAATATTTAGCTATCTTCAACCATCCAATCAAAGATATCCTAATTCTGGAATTTACTAATCTAAGTAATAGCCAAACACTACATTGCAAGTTTGATAACCCATTTCCGAAGGCTATTGCTACAAAAACGGTTGCAGATAAACAAGCATAATCCCTCAAATTACGAACCTGATACAGGAGCAAAGTCAGACCACCCATGAGACTTCCTCTTGGCACTGAACCTATACCAAGAATCCTTCACCACAGACTTTGATGCTTCGGCTGGGTGATACGCCGTCAGTTTGTACCAGACAAAGCGATCAAAGGGACTCTTGCTGTTGGTGGGGTCCATCAGCTGGATGTAGAGAGACATATGGCCTGGTAATAACAAAGAATCACCTGTCGGGTACAGTAGAAGACGACAATCCAACCCGCTAGAAGCTACAGGAAAGTACTGGCTGTAGAGAGGCCGCTTACGCGTCGGGGTGGGTCCCGATTGGCGGATACACGAGGATAGGGTCCAGCGACAGGTGGCGGAGTGATCACTCCGTGGCTCGAAGGTGAACTGGGACCCGCCTCCGGCCTCCTCCATGGTATTTGTGAGAAGCTGGAAGGATGATCGGGTTCTTTTAGGGGTTTTGATTGGTCGGGTTCAAGGTTTCGCCATCTTAGAGAAGCTGAGGTTTGTGTGTTGGTGAGGAGGCAGTTGAGAGAGGAGAAGAGAGCAGTTCAGGTTTAGCCACTGAAAAATGGGGCCTAATTTGCTTTGAGATTCTCGCTGATAATAGATTAGGCCAGGGCACGTTTGGTTGGAGTACAAGGGAGAAATAAAATCTTATTCCGTACATAATAGAATCAAAATATGAATAATTTAAGTGTATTAAGTAAAATCGAAAAGAGTTATGACGTCATAATTTGTGATTTTAAATAGAATTAGTTATTTCGCAAGTTATATTGTTATGGGATTTTTAATTTAAATAACATTATCATTATTTTATTATTATCGTCATAGGTTATTAGTAGAGGAGAGTTCAAATGCCTCTATTTTTCATGCCTCACCATGCCTCAATTATTAAAAACTTTAATAACTCAAATTTAAAACTTAAAAGTCAAAATAAAACCATTAAATATGATCTACATCATTTTATCTATGTGCTCATAAAAATTATCGCATTTCGATTTTATTTTTATGTGAATCAATAAGTTGAAAAATCAACATTTAGAAATTATCCACATTAGTATGTTTTTTACAAGCTCTTGATGACAACCAAAATAAAATTGAAATGTCATAATTTTTTACACGTGTATAGATAATATGATGTAGATCATATCCAACGGTTTTATAGTATGATGATTATGGTTATCAATAATATTATTTTATTATTACGCACTTGTAATTATTTAATTATTAATAGCATTTATTTATTATTCATTATAATGTCATTATTAATTTTTATTGTTATTATTTTATTTTTATTTTTGTTATCATCATTATTTTATAATTATAATCTAATATCGTTGTTGTTAATTTCACTGGTACCATTGCGATTATAATTACTATTGTTATCATTATTGGTACTATAATTCAATAGATTTGGGAGTGAAGCTCATCAAAAAAATTTGATAAGCTTAAAAACAGTCTAATTATACTGTTATAACAATATTAATAAGAGTAGAACTAGAATGTTCATAAAGCTCATCAAGTCACTTAGTTCTTTAAAATAATAATAATAATAACAATAAAGTATGTTTAGACAATAGAATGATTCGATCAGATCCGTACAAATGTACACTGAAACCATTAAAAGAAACCATTCTCATATCAGCCGTCAACTGGTCAACATGTGGTCCACCCTCCGAGTTCATATCACCTAAAGTAACTCAAATTTCGAGTTTAGATCCGGACCATCAGATCTGCATTGACACGAATATTAAAGGCATTCCGTGTATTCTAGCGCAGACCGGATTTCTCCGGATACTAATCACACAGTCCAAATATAAACTCAAAATTTGAGTTACTTCAGAAAATCCGGACTCCCAACCTACGACCACGCCGAAGAAAGTCCTGTCCTCCAAACTTTACAAAGCAGTGTTGTAAATGACAGTATGCGCTCGTCGGATAGACAGGGTACCGTCAACGATTAATCGGTATGTGCTCGTCGGACAGACAGAGTACCGTCAAGCGATTAATCGGTATGCGGCAGATTAATCAGAATTATACAGCCAATTAATCATTTTCATTAAAATTATGTGTATATATTCATAATTTATTAAACATGATTTATTTAACTCATCAAACTTATCAAATAAACTTAATTTAACTTAATTTTATTACTATAACATGACACTACGCTTATTTCTTCTTAACAACACATACACATTTTACATTTTTGTAAGTAGCACATTTATTTAATGCAAAATTAAATTCAAAAATTACGTTTTTTCAATATTAATAATATTATTTGAAAGAAATGAAACATTCCAACATAAAATCACTAAATTTTGTTAATAATAACAACTTAATTTTATATATGAACATGTCATACTAATTGAAAAAATTACATCAGTAAGTAAGAAAAACATATGCCATATAAATAATAGAAGAATTAATCAATTTCAAAATAATTACGAAGAAAAAACATATATAAAAAATATTGGATGTATATCCAAGTACAAATAAAACTATAATACAGTATCACACACAGTCACAGAAAAAAACAATGTGAAAATAAATATTCACTGGAATAAACGGAAATAAACGGGAATAAACGGACGATTAAGCAGGAATAAATGGAATAATCGGCCGATTAATCGGAAAAATCCGTTAATAGACCTCCGATTAGTGTATTTGTAACGGTTTGACCGCCGTTAACAATTAAACGGGCAATTAATCGGGCGTTAAGGTTGTTTTTTACAACACCGATACAAACTTCCAAACAATTGAAAGATGAAAACCAAATCTCTCTGCAAACTTCTAACCATCTTCCATGTGGCAGTTCACAGAAAACTCTATCTCAGTGACCCATCTCACCATAATTTCAGAAACACAGGTGCACAAAATCAGAGACTTCTAACTATCTGTCTTTCGGTCTCCTTTTTTTCAATTCACAGTCCACCTTTGACCGCTTTGTAGCGAGAGAGGGAATTTGCCGGAGCCACTATAAGGGCCCGTTCGGCCGTCCAAAGGGAACGGGAATGGGAACGGAAATGGAACGTAAATGGAAATTTTTGAATAGCCAAAACACTGTGCGCATGGGCTAAATTTCACGAAGTTTGAGTGAATTTTTTTCCCACGCGCACAGTATTTGGCCGAACGGCCCTAAAAGTACCCCTCTGATCGAAATGGCAGTGCGAATTCACAAACACGAAACGGGAAAGGAATTTGCATCGCTTTTGTGATCTGTAGTAAAGGTTAAAGGTAAGAAGAATTGATTCGACGGGATTTGAGGAGGAAAAAGTCGCTCAGTGAAATCATGTGAAAAACAGAGGTATTTGGCGAGAATTGATTTCAACACTGTTAAATTCAATAGCCTCTGTTTCCTTCTCCTTCGCACTTCCTCCATCTGTAATCAAGGTGTGGTTATCAGATGCACTTAGCGGAGAAAAAATCTTTTGATTAGGTGTCCTTCGTTTTCTCCACTTCACATTTGTTTTATGAGGATGGTTCCAATACCATGCCTTTCATACTGCATCATACCTCATATTTTATATTTTCATTTTCAAAATTCAAACTGATGATCCGAACCGTTCAATATGATATCCATACTAAAATATGCTTGACGATGAAATTTTAAAAATTTTGGAATTTTTTACTATTTTTTAAAATAAGTACAAAATCATTGTTTTCGGACCTTTCATAAATAGTGATTTTCTACCTTACTTAATAAAATAGTAAAAAGTTTTCAAAAATTATAAAATGTCATCCCAAGCATATTTGAACAGTTTAGATCGACAATTTAGACTTTGTAACGAAAATAAAAAAATATGAGGTATGATGAAGTATGAAAGGCATGAGGTATTGGAACGCTGCCCTAATCTTGCCTAGCTTCTAAATTGGGATTTGATGTGTGTACTGAAAAGATGGGGTGGCATGGGGGTGGCAAATCTCCAGCTAAGGAACTTGTCTCTATTGTTAAGATGGTGGTGGCGCCTATACATGTTGGGATTTCACGTGTATGCCTATGTGGTGAGAATTTAAAATTTTCCCATCACCACTTGGCTCAATACACAAAGGATCTTATTTTAACGACAAAAGCGAACAAGATTTTCTTCAACAAACTAATGTGTACTAAATTAAGATAAATTATCTCATCTAATTTATTGCAAGAGAAAAAGGATAAAACCTTTACCTAAAGAGATTGTCAAATCTCTTGATGGAGAGAAGCCGGTTTCCCTTCTAGATCTCGTGTTCTTTTCGAAAACGCCTCTTAGTTCACCTTGAACCTTCATAGTATTTTGGCCTTGAGAAAAAGTGGGCTGCTCAAGAGGAATTTCGGCCAAGGAAGAAGAGCAGAATTTTTCTCACTTATTTCCTTAATTACACCCCTTAAAATAGGCAAGGGGTTAGGGCTATCATTTGTGTAAAGTTTAAACTATTTACACAATTGCCACTAGCCTTATTTAGCCATTTTATCATCTCTAATCTTATCTTGTGATTGGTTTAATAAATTAATTTATTAACAAATAATATTAATCATATTATTCAATTATGCAATATTATTATTATTCTTATAATGCATTCAAACATTATACCAAATAATATTTGCATAACTTCACAAATTTATTTATGATCTAAGCATGTCATATTATGACATTTTATTTTAGTATTTCATCTCATGTATTTTATCTAATACATCATTATGAAATATAAAATACTTATTGTTTCTCTTCAGTTGGTGTGACCGTACAGAGGATCTATGTCATCTTGGCAATAATATAAAACTTTATATTATTGACTATAAGAGGTTCTATCATTACATTATAGTTATCCAAACGATATAGTAATCATTTACTCAATCCACTAATTTCGTGTCTATCCTTATCACATGATATTATGAATAGTATGCAAAATAGGATCGTGTCATTCTTGCATTATATTCTTTTCTTGGTCTCTCAAGTGAATTATAATTATAACTACATCAGTTATATTGCATGCGATATAATTTCACTTTACCAAGGGGCCCAGTAATATCATAACTCAAATTGAGGGACAATGATAATATTAACATATAGATTTCTCCCGCACAAGTTGTATACAATGAACTACTATTTTATTTCTATCATAAGATATAATTTAAATAGCAATCACATTATATACTTCTCATGTGAAAAACCTACATATCTCATATCTAAAATTTCAAAGACACAATGGAAACATTAATGACAAAACACAATCCATATAATGTTTCATTCATTTAGGTCATGTTCAATATATAAAATACACATTTATATATTCATGTTATTAAATAATAATGCTTTATCAACATTTATAGAACTTCAATGAACTTTAATCGACATGACAATATTCCTCGGTAATTAATGTTCCTCCTTAATTACCATGATTGTGAACATATTTAGTGATTAAATATTTCTCATCTTTGGAGTTCTATAGTTCAAGACCAAGAGCATCTTCTTGAACACTTCCAAAGATATAACATATAAACTCAAGGAACATGAATAATAACATTCGTAATAAAATCATGAACAACATATAAATTATTATTAAAAATATAACTTTCAAAACACACATCCTTCAATACAATCAACCCTTTGCACTCTGGACAGAGGTTATAACTAATCTAAAACAAATTGGGCGAGTTAGAGATGGTCCTAAAATCTAGTTCGGATCTGGCTCTTTTTTCTGAAAATCCTTGCAGCATTTTCAGCCACTTCTCTCATGGTGTACAACTTGGCAAGTTGGATCGGGCATATCTATCTCCTACTGGATGGATGCTTGGAATGGACCACCCATTGCCACTGCAAACCGCTCAATTGAACAGCCATATTTACACCTATCATTGGCGGACGTCACTAATTACATGGGAAATGTTATGGGGGCCTCGCAAACACTGACTGTGCCTGTTGAGGATCGAATAGTCTAGAGATGGGAAGGAAATGGCCTCTACTCGGCTAAATCTGTTTATGAGGCACTCACGAGTAGAGGGATGATATGCTGGAGGTTCAATTACACTTGGAGCTTTAAGGTTCCACCAACTGTAAAAATATTCTTATACTTATTGTTAAAGAATAGGTTGCTACACATGAGATGATGCATCGAAGGGGATTTAATTGTGAACCAATATGCATTATGTGTGACTGTCGAGTCGTTGAATCAGCCATGCATTTGTTCTTCAATTGTACACATGCAAAAAGAGTGTGGGCTACAATTAATGGCATGATGGGAGTGCTTATAATGCATAAGAATCAGACAGTTCGTTAGACCTTTGAAAAATCACGGGCTGCAGCTGTGGGTCGGGGCTTGGCTAAACAAACATGGAATGTCTTCTTTGCTGCTGCATGTTGGGGTATTTGGAAGCAACGGTAGGTGCTTTGAAGAGAAGAGGCCTAATCATCGAAATGTTGCTAAACATGTGATTCTAGAAGGAAGGATGTGGAATGGTTTTTGTTGAGATTTCATGCACTTAGTTGATGTATTAGGATGATATGATATGTACTTTTTACTTTTCCTTGTACACTTGACAGTAGGGCTGGGCAAAATTGCTTGAACTCGTAACTCGCTCATTTACAGCTCGCTTTAACTCGCTCAGTTACAACTCGAGTTAGTTCCAACTCGAGTTGGCTGACTCGTTTAATAAATGAGTTGAGTTTGAGCTGACCCCAACTCGCTCATTTATAACTCGAATTACACAAAGTTACACAGTCTTGGACACAAAAAATCTCAGAATAACCAAAACCAAACCCAAACTCGGCTCAAACTCGGCTCAAACTCAGCTCAAACTCGTTTATAACTTGTGTTGTATTGATTTAACTGGTTAAACGAGTTGTGAGCCAACTCGAGTTGATAACGAGCTGAGTTCGAGTTGACTCAACAACTCGTTATTACCATCCCAACTCGAGTTGACTCGCTCATTTATTTAATGAGCTGAGTTCGAGTTGGAGGTAACTCGCTCAAACTCGGCTCATTTACAGCCCTACTTGACAGCCACTGTCAAGTTTTTCAAAAAAATAAAAAAATAAAAACCAAAATCAACTGACAAGAGAGCCGAATAAATTAAAGGAGGCACAAATGCAAAGAGAGGCAAGCATTAGGTTTCTAACTCCACCCATCACCCCTCACCTTCACATGGTCACCTTAATTATACTGATTGATCTTACACTTATATCATAGTTCTAAAATTCCATGGAACATTTGTGTATCAGTTGCAGTTCTAAAATTCCATGGCTTACCTAATGTTGAATTGGATTAAAAAGCCTTAGATATTAAAGAAGAGCAAGATTTTATGACAAATAGAGTCCCACTGCAAGCAATCTTGTGCCAGATAACTACTGCATATTCACATGTGAATAGAAGGTGAAGGGCAGATTCCGGAAATGCACTAAATGCCTCTCTTTTGTAGCATGTACCCTGTCAGAATTTTCTCCAGTAGTGCCAGATATGTGAAAATCTTGACTGATGGTGGTACCGCATACTTACAGATCCTTGTAAAAGAGCACCCGACCTTACCACCTCCTACTAGTGCATCATAGGCGAAATTCGCACTATAATTACCTGTACTCCCCCAGTGCCAGAGAAGCTTGTCTGCTGTGTCACTAAAGATGAGATTGTCAGTTCTTATAGGGGCAGGGGTAAGATATATCCCGTATAATGGGAACCACATCTCTCAAAGAAATTGAAAACAGGAGGGGCCTCGATCTTCCCTGTTGTTGATCATACAAGCAAGTTTGTTGTCATGCATTGTGCCAAAAAGAAATAGTTGTGCCATCCCCTATCTCCCATTGCATGCACCACTGAAATATCTCCCTCAATTTGAACAACTGTTTCCAAAAGAACGAACCATTGGCGCTCCAGATACTAGGCCCATCCATCAGATTACCTACGCCCCGTAATCACCTTGCGGTCACTGACCAAAGTGAATTAGTGTCTCTATATAGCTTCCACCACCATCGAAGTAGGATACCTATATTCAGCAAGTCCATAAAAGTGGCTCCATGCCACCCCATTCCCATGGTAAACAAACCGACGGCCAATTGATCAGTGAAAACACTCTACGATTGGTATCGGATCTTCCCCATAAAAAGGCTCTTCATACCTTATCAATCCGTTTGATAACCCATTGAGAGTACCTGGTATTTTGTACGTAGTTTAGGGATGAAGTGAAGTCAGAGTATAGGAGTTGTGTAGACGGTGTCTCTTTTGAGATAACTGAATACTTGTATCACTAACTAACCTGGACCTGGTAGCCTCTTCCCTTGCGTAAGAAAGAAAAACCCTGGAAAAAAATAGATAATTTCAACAGATAAATGAGCAAATAGATCAAATTGCTTACGGTATCATCGCGCTGGATTTGGATCTTCTGGAAAGTGTCCGCGGAGGCAGTGGCAATTGCATTCCTCAATTTCTAGATTGTCCAAGCTAATGCCCCAAAAACCAAAATAAAGTTTTGTTTGTGTATATGAGCAAGTGTACAGTCATCTCCATTTTAGGTGATCTGTATGACCAATTATTGGAATCCCGCTTCTTTATATAAAAGATAGCTAGCTAACAAATATACAAATACAATTTTGTTATCATCAACTACTGTTGCTAATATTCAGTTTAATGAATATATGTTTTGTTCTAGAGAATTCAGTCAAACGCTGAACCGAAAATATTCATAGCGAATGAGTCAAAAAGAAAAAGTTAATAACAAAAGATGTTTGAATTGATTTTGACCAAATCAAACAACAAACATACTTTATTATTCAATTTATAAACATTATTCAGTTTATTAAATTTTATAAATCAGTTTAGTTTAATAACAAGAATATAGTATATGTAGAATGTTTCGATCGAATTCATACAATTAAAACATGAAACATTCATTCTCATATCAGCCGTCAACCGGGCAACATGTGGTCCAAACTTCTGACTACATATACCTAAAGTAACTCAAATTTTGAGTTTAGATCAGACCGTCGGATCTGCATTGACCCGATTATTAAATGCAACCATCTCAGGCCGGATTGGGCCGGATTCTAATCAGACGGTCCGGATCTAAACTCAAATTTTAAGTTACTTCAGAAGACCCGGACTCCAAACCTCCGACCACGCCGAAAGTCGTAAGGAAATGTCCTCCAAACTACACAGTTTAAAAGATGAAAACCAAATCTCTCTGCAGAGTACTAACTGTCTTCATGTGGCAGGTCACAGAGTCTCTATCCAAATGACCCGTTTCACAATAAATATATAAATACAAATACACGAAAATCAGAGACTTCAAACTATCTTTCGGTCTCCGTTTTCCAATGCGCAGTCCACCTTGTCTGACTCCTTTGTAGCGAGAGGGAATTTGCCGGAGCCACTATTAAAGTACTTCTGTTCTATCCTCGGTTGATCGATCCGAACCCGATCCGATAAGAGTTCCGATCTGAGAGGCATGAACCAGAAGAGCGTTTTACTCCCGGTGTCGGATCCGCCGTCTCCGCGCGCTATCTCCGGCGGTGATGCTCCGCTTTTTAAAGGATCCGGTATGACGCGGCGTGGGGCCTACGCCGCAGTCTCTTACATGAGCTGCGCTGGTAAAAGATTCTCTCTATCTATCTGAATGCTAACTGTTTTGATTAAATTGCATTTGAACCCGGACAAAATTAATATTTGGTTGAGCAGTAAAATTTTCTCACAAAACACATACGAAATTTTTTATTAAGCTTGTGAAATTGATGAAAATAACAGTTTTTATCCTCACTGTTATATAATGTGTGATAGTTTATTTTTGTTTCCTGTGCAGTACTGTTGGTGATGTTTAATAAAGCTGCACTATCATCATATAAGTTTCCAAGTGCAAATGTTATTACTCTCCTTCAGGTACTGCTATTCTCCTCTAAATTTTTTTCAATTTTGTAAATTTTTGTAGGATTACCTAATGTATTGTATTGGGTCTGTTTGGTACTGGTATCAGGTAATACTGGTGCAAATGTTTGAAGTTTGATTTCTCAGTGAGGGCCCATTAAGGCTTATTTTGGGCTATTTATATTATGCCATCCTTTCCTTAATAATTTTATTCTTTTCTTTTTCAGATGATTTGCTCGACGTGCCTTTTATATGTGATGAAAAGATGGAAATATATTACATTTTCTGTCACTGAGAGAAACCAATCTGATTCGGCAATTCTCATCCCGGTTGGCACATTGTTGCACACATTACCGCTATCACTTTCATACCTATTTTACATGGTACGTTTCATGTCTCCATAACAGACTTATGTTTTTGTGTATCATTATAAAATCAACAGTATATCAATTTGGAATTTTGTATTGATACTGGTATGGACTAGTTGGGACAGTAATCTGTTTTATTACACGTTATATCTTTTAAGTGAGACAATTTTTCTTTTCCTTCTATCTATGAAAGTTAGTTACTATGGAATCAATACGAGGGGTTAATGTACCAATGTACACTACATTGAGACGTACAACTGTTGTATTCACCATGATTGTGGAGTATCTCCTCACAAGGCAAAAGTACACGCCACCTACCTTTGGAAGGTAACCATCATATATGGTTTGCTATTTTCTGGATGAACCCTTGGAAATAGATTTTAAGTAGGATTTATTGTATTCTCCAAGATAATCCTGATAGCAGTCATATAATTTTTTATTGGCAAAATTATTATTTCTGAATAGCCTGACTGGTGCAAGTACTGTTGTACTCGTGTTTCCAATTGTTCTCAAATACTGGTGAATCAACAGATCCAAAGTTTCTGTTAATTTTGACATAATATACAGTATCAATTACTGATAGAGGATAAAAATGGAAAGAACATTGTACCAGTGTACCACTGTTGTCTTACAAGTATGTTCTGGTATGGAGCTGTATACAATAGTAGATGATAGTTCCAGTACATAATTATTAGTCTTATAGAGGGTAAACTGGGAAGATGACCAATTTGAGTTTTCTTAGTGTGGCATTGATTGTTTTTGGAGCATTTGTTGCTGGGGCCCGCGATCTTTCTTTTGACGTGCGTGGCTATAGTTTAGTTTTCCTCGCCAATATCACAACTGCACTTTATCTCGCCACCATAAACAGAATTGGTACGCTTTTTTTCTTCTATGTGATCTGTTGACTGGTATGTCTTCACTTGGTAGCCACTACCGAGTTTTCAAAAAAAGATCTGTTGACTGGTATGTCATTGGTACTAGGCTACTAGCTGATAATTCCCAAATTTAATCATAATCACTGTTGTAATCAAATATATGGTTCACCACATACTCCTTTTAAGGTTAACTTTTACTAGAAATTCCTCAATTTGTGGACGATGTACTATAAATTTGCGTCAATACTTTGGATGAGTTCAAATGAAAATTTAAGTAATGTAGTACTTGATTTGACTTAAATTAGAATTTGCTGGTTAAGATGGGTGTTGTTTGCAATACAATTGGTGTAATTTTCAGGATAACCTTAAAAGATTTTTTTTTTTATTCCATTCAATTTACTTTCTCTAATGCATGTAAACACGTGTACCGGACTGGTTTGTTAATTCCTTTCCTGTTATGTGATTAGGTGAACTTCGAAATTCAAATTTGATCTGACATTGCAATTAAACTTCAACCCAATTCAGGCTAGGTTAATAAATTAAGCCTCAACTGTGCAATTTTCTTCAAATCAACCTAGTTTCGCTTATTCTCTACAGCATACTTGGGCTTCAATCCAATTTAGCCTTGTTAATGCTTAGTTGTACAACTAAGCTTTACTTCAACTCCACTAAGCTTAGTTAACCTTTCAATGCTTTAACAACCTTCATTTGACCTGATTCTACCTATTGGTATGAATTAATCCTTATCTGTGCTTATTTTTCCATGTGGCTTATGTGCTTTCACTTACAGGGAAGTCAAGTGGCTTGAATAGCTTTGGTCTCATGTGGTGCAATGGTACAATTTATTTTTCAACAAAATATATTGCCTTAAATATTATAGTATATAAACTCTATCTAATGTTTTTGATTTTTCAGGGTTGGTATGTGGGCCAATTTTGCTACTTTGGACATTTATACGGGGTGATATGCAACTTACCATGAATTTCCCTGACCTCTATTCCCCTGGATTTATGGTAATTTTTTTATTCACTAAGGGTACGTTTGGATGGGAGCTAGAATAGCTAGAATAGCGAAAATAGTAAATGTGAATAGAGAAAAAATAGTGATTTTTAGATTAGCGTGAAAATGGTGCTATTTGGATTAGTAAAAATGTTGTTTGAATTGTACATTTGGAATAGTGAATAGTTGTAACCGATAAATAATAGTGTTAACAAGGTGCTAATTAAGAGGAAATATATGCAAGTGGGGTCTTAAACGAATTGTCACAACGTGGAGATAACATAAAGTGGTGTCAATTTTGTCATTTTGGGACTGTCTTGGCGAAAATCCAAGAAGGAAGCATTTTTCCCTCTCTCTTCACATTTTCGAATAGTAGCTATTCAACATTTACAAGGAATAGAAAATAGCAGCTATTCTAGCTATTCCGAATAGCAAAAATGTTGTTTGGATGCACATTGCTATTCCGAATAGCCCCTATTCTAGAATAGCTCATATTCTTGATACATCCAAACATACCCTAAAATAGAGATATAAAAGCAGTCAATGCAATTAGAATGGATACAGCTCTGTGTTGTGCCAGTACTGCTTAGGTACTGAATCTCAAAATTGGATATCTTAAGATAAATGGATATAAATGTTTGAATTTTAAAAAGGAAAAGTTGTAAAGTATCATTACTGAATTTGGCTATAATTCTGCCTCTTTTTTTCAATTTGCAGGTAGTGATGCTTTTCTCATGCATTCTTGCATTTTTCTTGAATTATTTCATATTTCTGAATACAACTCTCAACTCTGCACTGACTCAGACAATGTGTGGTAATCTCAAGGTAGATTTTGCATATTTCTTCTAATTTTGTTTTGTTATTTAGTGCATTTTATTATTAGTTTTTTTATAACTTGAACTTACAATTGGGTTTTTGTAGGACTTGTTTACTATTGGTATTGGCTGGCTTGTGTTTGGTGGTCTTCCTTTTGATCTGGTACGTAGTATAACTTTACTGTTTCCAAAAACAAGATATTGCAATTTTTCACATTGGTCCCAGTTGAACCCATAATTTATATTCATTTTAATTTTGTGATTGAACTTGCAGTTTAGTCCATAATTTCAATTAGACTAGTCCTGCAATTATCTTTCAATTCAACTTTCAAACCACAATTGTACAATTAAATGCAGAATATTTAATATGAAGAAAGTGTTGTCCCATAAGGCACTGGAAACATTTTTAATTTAGGGCTATATGCAAGCAAACATAAAAAAATATTAAAATGAAATGAGATACATTGACATCAACTTCAGATGGAATATTTGGAAAAAATTAAAGCAAATTTTCTTGTATGATAATTGTTTGATATAATTAGAAGTCCTGTTTCATGTAAAATGCAGTTGAATGTCATTGGACAAATGCTTGGCTTTATCGGGTCAGGTCTGTACGCATATGTCAAGCTCAAGGGGAAGTAACCGCTTTTTATGTGTACACCCCCCCCCCCCCCCCCCCTCTCTTTTTTTTTTTTTTCCAATTCTCCTTTAACTTTGAACAATAGATTTTGAGGCAAAAATTAGATGTATGCTTTAGGCTGAAAGGGAACTTAGAGGGTTAAATCTTTCTAATTTGTGAAATAGTTTTGATTTTTCTTCATTTCTTTCTTATGATCTATCTGTATATTTTTCGGCCTTGTTGTAGACAAAGGACAGGTTATGTCTTTATTTGGCTCTCATAAATTTTGGAGAGGTTTTTTTGCATGTGTACAATAAATTAGTCATTCTTTAAAATTGTCAGATATAATTATGTTTTGTTCAGTACTGTGTAGCAAAAGTTGCTTCTCTATTTTTCTTAGCCTTGGGATTATTTTTATGATGAGAAGGGTTCAAATACCTTCATTTTTTGTGTTTCCATCGTGCTTTCATTTTTAGAATTACAATAACTTCAAATTTAAAACTCAAATGTCAAAATGAAACAGTTAGATATGATTTATATCATTATCTCTATGCACACGTAAAAAATCATGACATTTCGATTTATTTTGGTTAGTATCAAGAGCTTGCAAAAATACATCGATATGAATAAATTCTGGATGTTGATTTTTGAAATCATTGATTCATATAAAATGTAAAATCTGATAATTTTTATGTACATGTAAACAAAATAGAAAAAATAATGTAAATTACATCTAACTGTTTTATTTTGATATATAAATCTTAGAATTTACTTTCCTCTTTTATGATTGCAATTCATTTGCTATTCTTTCACAATGATTTGACATGACATTATTGACAGTCGTCATAACTAAAGTTTCAATAAAAAAAAAACTAACATTTTAGCTCCTGTTTGAACTTAAATGCTTTAATATAATTCTTCCTGCATGATCAAATGATACTGAGTCGCATCAAATTTTACAAGGAGTCTATTAATATATTCAACAACGCTATCATAAATGTTTTTGTAGCTTTTATTTATAATTAATTTGGCAACATATTATCTAGATTGTTAAATAATCTCCTCATCAAGGGATCTCATGTTTTTATGTCATTTCGTTGAATAATTGTTTATACTCTTTTACATTTTTCTCAATTTTATTGAAACCCTCTAAGAAAAGAAACTTGTACCGATGCATCACTATGGAGTCTGGCTAGTATGACATCAGTGTCATTTAAGCCTGTATAACACCAACTTTCAAAACCTATCTAATCGACTTCAAACAAATAATTCAAACCGTTCAAACTGATTTACTTTATGAGTGATGCGTTTACATGCAAACATTTTATATTTTCTAGTTATTTTAGCACCAAATCAAGCGATCAAAAATGTTGAAAAATGAAATAGTATTAAAATTAACTTAAAGACTCACACATTTGACCGCTTGACTTGATACTTAATAAATTCGAAAAATTATAAATTTTGCATGTAAACGCACAACTAATGGAATAGATCGGTTTGAACGGTTTGGATTCACCATTTGAAGTCGATCCGATAGATTCATACTAGCCAAACTCATTACTATGTATTGATTGATGTCCCCACATGTAAGGGGCAACATGTGATTTTTTCAATCAACGAGTGGCATGGAAGGAATCAAACTAGATATCAATTTATTTTAGGTAATTTGCTACATTTTGGAAATTTTTGTGGGCACAAAGAGAAAGTGTAAACATCAAAACCAAAATGTGGAGGCCACAAAGGAAGAAAAAGAAAGCGTGTGGGAATCTCATCACATCCACTTTCAAGGTGACCTCTGACTGTTTTGTTTGCTTTGGAATATTTCTTTGAAAATGGGTTTTACAAAGAATAAGAATATATGATTGATTTTGAAAAGAAAAAAAAAAATCACAAAACCGGATTTTAGTTAACTGTTTTGGATATCCAAAAAAAAATGAGTGACAGTGTGATATTGATAATTTGATATTGATTATCCTGTACACACATTCTTGCCAGTGCTATTTACACAACCAAAGAAAAATTATACATCTACAAATATGTTACCAATTTGCTTATTGATGACTCAGCATAGATTGGTAATTGTATTTTTTATTAAATTCAAAATAAATGCCAATTTACTGGCGTTTTTGAGAAAACAGCATATGAACAAACTTTGGGAATAAAATATGTTAAATTAAATTATGCGTGGATTAACCAGTTAACTTTTAAAAAAAAATTAGCCAAACAGTACTTGAATTTTTTTTTGTTCACATTATGAAAAAAATAACAAGTACAACACATCATTAAAATCAAGTAGAGCGGATCTAGGTGTTAATTAGAGATGGCTAAGCCATTCCTACCGAAATTTTTATTGATATCCAAAATAATTAAATAATTTCACAATCTACACTCTGACGCACGAGAATTTAAAAAATGCCCAATCCGGAAACAAAGATTCCGGTTTAAGCCTCCTTTCCAGAAACAAAGTTCCCGGTCCCAGCCTCTCCAAAACCGGAGAATAACTTTCCAATTTCAAAGCCTGAAACCGGAAATTTAATCTCCGGTCCTGGAAATTTATTTCCGGTTCTATGTTTTTATTTATTTATTTTTTATTAAAAACAGAAAATTCGGGAATTATGTTCCGGTTGTATGTTTTTTTTTAAAACAGAAAATGTTATAATTTATTTATTTTTTGTTTGAAATATTAGAAATATTTTATATATTTCTTTGAAAATAGATGGAATATTATATAATTTGATTTATTAGAAAAACTGGTACAAATAACCCGGATCAATATTTTTCAGATTGGATTTTCGCGGCTGTAAGAACAATTAAAATATTTCTTTGTGTGTTATTGGAAAAAAAATATTTTGGATCTGAATTATTGATCCCGGTTTAAAAGTCACTTCTCGGTAAATACAGAAAATATTGTGATCTTTCTATTTTTGAAAAAACAAAAAGATTTCCTGACATCTCTGACAAAAAAAATTTCAAACAAACTTTTTTGTTTTTTAAGGTTGTAACCAAAAATTAAAACCGGTTACCCATTAAAAGTTTTAGTTTTTTTTTTCAAAAATAGCGGGATCACAATATTTTTTGTATTTACTTAGAAGTGACTTTTGAACCGGGATCAATAACTCAGATTCAAAATATTTTTATTTTTTCCAATAACACACAAAGAAATATTTTAATTTTTCTTACAACCGCGAAAAATCCAGCCTGAAAAATGTTGATCCGGGTTATTTGTTACAGTCTTTCTAATAAATCAAATTATATAGTATTTCATCTATTTTTAAAGAAATATATAAAATATTTGTAATATTTTAATACAAAAAATAAATAAATTATAACATTTTCTTTTTTTTTAAATAAATACAACGGGAACATAATTCCTGGATTTTCTTTTTTTAATGAAAAAAAATAGAACCGGGAACTTTTTTCCGGAAAGGAGGCTTAAAACCGGAACCTTTGTTTCCGGTTTGGGCATTTTTCGAATTCTCCTCCGTCAGGGTATAGATAGTGAAATTGTTTAATTATTTTGGATATTAATACAAATTTCGGCCATTCCTATAAATTAAAAATTAACAGTTTTGTCATTTATATTTTATAATTTTTATAAGTACTTATACTTTTTAGTCTCCTTAATTTATAAAATAAAATTATACTAGAATCTCAATTTTTTTGTTAGGTCGTTGTTGCTGGGACATGATTAATTTGTGCGAGTGGCTTAATTATATTCCAACGCAATATAGTGGTACACATTTGATTCCAACTTTTTTGAATTTCATATATAACAATGACCTCCAATTCTAAGCTTTACCACATATATATAAAACCATTTTCTAAAAGGAAAAAGAGGTTCTCTCCACACATGAACAACCATCAAAACTACATGGCTTCTAAAATAGCATTAATGGCACAACAATCACCAAAAGACCAAGGAAGCAGCAACAACAGAAAAATGATGACTGGTTCGGATACAAACGGCTCACCAAAGGGAGGCGGGCCCCGGCGTCAGTGCCTCTGCTCACCTACTACACACAAGGGTTCATTTCGGTGCCGCCTTCATCGTTCTATGCCTTTGCTGTTTCGCACCAACTCGTTGCCTTCTAATCCCCCTGCTACCATGGCAGGTTCTCAAGCCAGTTGAAGAAGCCTAAGATACCTAAGATATACCTACATGTATATTTGTATTTTTATTTTTCCTTTTGACTGTTTTCAATGTTTTATAAAACAAAACAGTGGTGTAAGATGATGTTTTGCTTTTGAAAATTAGTTTGTAAGGTTTGAGTTAGCTAAAATTACTAATTATGTCAAGTTCTATGATTAGCCATTTGTTTCTGTTTTGAATATAAATTTAGTAAGCAAACCAACAGAAAGTATACCAGTACACAAATCCATTCTCTCCCTCTTGCTCCTCATCTGTGGCCATCTGATCATTTGGCATCTCTGGCATACAGTTTCGAATTCTCCTGCTTCAGGGTGTAGATTGTGAGATTGTTTAATTAATTTGGATATTAATAAAAATTTCGGCCATTCCTATAAATTAAAAATTAACAGTTTTGTCATTTATATTTTATAATTTTTACAAGTACTTTTAGTCTCCTTTATAAAATAAAATTATATTAGAATCTCAATTTTTTGTTAGGTCGTTGTTGCTTGGGACATGATTAATTTGTGGGAGTGGCTCAATTCCAACGCTATATAGTGGTACACATTTGATTCCAACTTTTTTGAATTTCATATATAACAATGACCTCCAATAATTCTAAGCTTTACCACATATATATAAAACCATTTCTAAAAGGAAAAAGAGGTTCTCTTTCTCCACACATGAACAACCATCAAAACTACATGGCTTCTAAAATAGCATTAATGGCACAACAATCACCAAAAGACCAAGGAAGCAGCAACAACAGAAAAATGATGACTGGTTCGGATACAAACGGCTCACCAAAGGGAGGCGGGCCCCGGCGTCAGTGCCTCTGCTCACCTACTAAGCACAAGGGTTCATTTCGGTGCCGCCTTCATCGTTCTATGCCTTTGCTGTATCGCACCAACTCGTTGCCTTCTAATCCCCCTGCTACCATGGCAGGTTCTCAAGCCAGTTGAAGAAGCCTAAGATACCTAAGATATACCTACATGTATATTTGTATTTTTATTTTTCCTTTTGACTGTTTTCAATGTTTTATAAAACAAAACAGTGGTGTAAGATGATGTCTTGCTTTTGAAAATTAGTTTGTAAGGTTTGAGTTAGCTAAAATTACTAATTATGTCAAGTTCTATGATTAGCCATTTGTTTCTGTTTTGAATATAAATTTAGTAAGCAAACCAACAGAAAGTATACCAGTACACAAATCCATTCTCTCCCTCTTGCCCTTCATCTGTGGCCATCTTATCATTTGGCATCTCTGGTATACAGTTTCTAGCCATGTGATTGAACACCGTAAATCCGGCTACCACTATCGAGTCGAGCTTGTATTAGCGTGAGTGGTGTGGTGGTTAGTTGCATCAGGATACCAGTATCACATTGTACAGGGGCCACATTTAACCGTAGTGTTTTATTTAAATTTTTTTTTTTTTAAAGAATCATGGTTTCAAATGACTTGGGTTGAATATTAAAAGAGATAATTGGTCTCTAGTGACTAAGGTAATGTTCTTCGTGTGATTGCATGTTGGAAATCCAATATAAAGTTTCTTGTAGATATTTAAAATTGGAGGGCTGACCTCAATTTTTATCTCAAAAAAAAAAAAAAATTGAGACTTGAGCCCTTTGTTTCATGAAATAAAATAAAAACTACTTTTTTTGTTGAATAAAACTACAGTTAAACTTCTAAGAACATTATGATGAAAGAGCAAAGTCCCAAAGGAGTAGAATCAGAGAGAATTTGCTACCTGAACAAAAAGGCAATCAGAGACTAACTGTGTATACAAACCATTTCATATTATTAATTGCTAATTTGAAGCTCATTTTCCAGCAATTTTAGGTTCTTGTGATTTCAAAAAGGCTTAATCTTGGATTGGAACTTGGAACATTAAAAAATCGTTTCGACAAAGCTAATACATCCTTTAATTTACATGGTTTTAATTATGAAGTACTTGATCTATAACAACAATATCTGGAACAGTGTTGTAAATAACGATATGCGCTCATTGGACAGACGGATACTGTTCAGCGATTAATTGGTATGCGATTGATTAATCGAAAATTTACAGATAATTTTATATTTTCATTAAAAAAATATGCACAAATACTTGTAACTATTAAAAATGATTAATTTAACTCATCAAAATTATCAAATAAACTTATTTTAACTTAGTTTCATTATTAACTAATAAAATTAAAATTATCAAATAAACTTATTTTAACTTAGTTTCATTATTAACTAATAAAATTTTATGACATTGTCATTTAGAAATACTATCTGACAAGGAAGTATAATACACATAAAAAAATGAATAATAAAAATGATCAATAAAAATGAATAATACATATAATACATATAACGGATAAATACATATAAACAAAAACAGACGATTCGTAACGGTTTGGTCACCACCAACAACTAATCAACCGATTAGTCAGACTAAATGGCCGTTTTTTACAACACTAATCTGGAAAAGTGGAGTTTACATATTGCTTGTATAGCAAATACCTTATCTTATTTACATGCTTCAAAAATAAACAAACTAAACGAAGTAACAGGATTCTGGTTTAGAAAAATTCAAATTGAGTTTTTAGAAGCACAAACGACAAGACAGAGATCCTTTCCAGCACATTGGCAAAAATATTTTTGCCAAATATCAATTAGTAAAAGTGATACTTATATAATAAGATGGTTCAATTCTCCAGCTGAATCATTTTAATATACATTATTTGCAAGAGGAGGGATCGGATGACACCTCTTTTTTGTGACATCGAATAACACCATGCATTTTCAAAGTTTTCAAAGTCTAAACAGTCGATCCAAACCGTTCAATATGATGGATATATTAAAATGTGCTTGCATATCAAATTTTACATTTTTTTGAATTTTTTTACTATTTATTAAGTATTTTACAAAATCGTTGTTTTCAGACCATTGAATTTTTGTACCCATCTTAATAAATAGTAAAAAAAATTCAAAAAAATGTAAAATTTGATCTGCAAGCACACTTTATTTAGATAATCATGTTAAACGGTTGGATTGACGATTTGGACTTTGAAAATGCATGGTGTTATCCGATGTCACCAAAAAAGAGGTGTCATCCGATCCCTCCTCTATTTGCAATTATATAAGAGATATAAGCATGGATCTACTGGTACAAGGTATGCACGTCATATATATTTGAGAAACTTATTTTGTAATATTACATATAACGGACAGAAGTAATAATCAATTTGAAATCCCAAAACAAAAAAAGTTTATGACAACTCAAAAAAAAATAACAATTATGAAAAATGTCTACCTAGAATTGGTGGTGCGCTAACCTCAGTAAATGTAATTTCCAATAAATCCAGTAATTCTAAACTCTACCATCTTCTGGCAACTTTTCAGGATGAATTAATCTCTCTTTTCCACCGGGTTTTGATGAGGCATTACTGTACCAGATCATACCTAGCACTGCTAGTACCATACCAAGAACCACTTGTAGATTGAGGCCTTCTTTCCCGAAGAAAAAAAACCCTAGAATTAGCACAAGAATTGTCTTCATGTGCCCCAAAACTTGAAACGAGACAGCCGTGAATCTCCCGATGCATATGAACTGGCTCAAGTTGGTACCAATTGCAATGATGCAAGATAAGACAATGAAGAACTGAAAGTACAACAAAAGAGGAAAGAATTGATTAATTCCGCGCCTTAAATAGAACAGAAAAATGGTTGCTCAGAAAGACACTAAAGGTGCCTACTGATATAGAAATAGCTAGAGTGCCCCCGAAAGAATTAAAAACAGCTTCTATAGTCTCACTTTACCAATTTTCTTTACAGATGCCCCAACTACCCATATATTTTTCTCCAAGTGGACAACACAGAAAAGTATTCTGGTTATTTTCGCGTAAATCAGGTGAACAAGGATATTTTCCATGTTCTTCAGGGCATACAAGACATATTTCACTTTACATGACCAGTGACATATAAAGTTTCACAAGGAATAAACAGTGGCAGAAGTATACACAGGGAAAGGGATGCTAAGAACCCCCTATAAATTGATTTTTTTTCAGTTTTGTCCTTTGAAAAATTTATTTTAATGAAAAATTATACTACTGGTTGACACTTATTTATCCAACCCCCCATCTTAATTTTCTGGTTCCGCCCCTGAATAAACAAAATTGTCCTATACAGGATAGCTAAATAAGCAAAAAAAAACCAACCAATAACTAATAAAGGAAACAACACCTACATTCCACAGGTTCAACTAGTACAGTGTTGAGACCGAAAACTATTTTTTTTTTTTCACTTACATGTAACATTTGCTTTACAGTAGCATTCTTTAGAAATTGAGTGTTTGGGGTAATTGGCTCATAAAAAAAATAAAGATTCTTACAATGACCATTGGAGTGTAGTCGAAAGAGTAGACCTTCTTTCCGGTGAGCCAGTAATCAACAAATGGCCCAAGAACCAGCAAAGATGCCATTTGGGCCGGTGCCGTGTGGCCCAGTAGATTGAACGAGCTCAGTGAGTACTTCTTTTGTAGGTAGTGCACATACTACACAGAATCATAATAATTAACAAATAACAAATATTATCATAATTAGACCAATAGTGTTAATGAATATATATGTTTTTAACAATGATAGTAGAAATAACAATAATATAAGAGAAGAGTTAAGCTATGGTACTATGCATAGCGCATATTGGTCCATACTATGGATCGATATCTTCAAAGTCCAAACAATCGATCTTAACCGTTCAACATGATCTCCATATGAAAATGTAGTTGCAAACTAAATTTATAATTTTTTTTAATATTATTTTAGATAGGTAGAAAATCACTACTTTTGAATGGTCTAGAATCTTTAGATCAAGTGATTTTCTACCTATCTAAAAAAATAGTAAAAAAAATTCTAAAAAATATAAAATTTGATCTACAAGTACATTTTCATATAGAGAAAATATCAAACGGTTCAAATCGACTGTTTGAATTTTGCAAATGAAGATATTGATCCATAGTACGGATCAATCTGCGCTATGCATAGTACCGTAGCCTCACTCATAAAAGAATATAGATATCGAGAGAACTTTGACAATTCTGCCCCTAGCCCAAATGTCTCTTTTCTTTTGTCAGCCTAAGCAAAATTGGAAACATAGAATTAACCATGTAGACTTACGTATTGTTGTAATGCTGTGCTCCAAACAGCTACACCTGCAGCAGCTAGACCTCTTGTATTCACACTTACATCAGAAATAGTGCACACACCAACACCTAAAAGCACCACTATTATGCTAAGCTTTGTATCTCTTGAGTATCTGAATTTGTCAAATAACACTTCAAATAGGCACAAAACCGGAATTATACACAGCTTGGCAATCTGAAACAAGATCGATTAAATTAGAGAAGAGTGTGAACAAACAACATGCTAATATAGGACCTTAATCCAATAAAATTATTTTTTCCAAATAAATTTTGCTCCTTATGGCACTAGTCTGAACAAGCATTCATGGGATGAAACCATATCAGTCAAAATCAGTAACATTCTGGTCAACAATGGAACCATACCAGTAGGAAGTTTACCAGTGCAGTGTACTGCTGAATAACAAACTTATTCCAGCTGGTACAAGTATAAATACACAACAACAATACAAATTTCAAGGTCTAACCTGATAGAATCCAACTGAGTTCCACATCAAGCTCACATTCATCCCCACTATAGACAAATTTGCAAAAATCATGAATTTGATCAGCTCTGGCAGAGGCAGGTACGACGGTTGTACATATCCCAGCCACCTCATCACTAGTGTCATCAGGGTTGTAGTAGCAAAATGCAATCCTGTAAGGGTTGTAGCTGCATATTTTCCAAAATATTAAATAAGTTCCATCAAAGCCTTATTGAGAGAGAGAGAGAGAGAAGAGAGAGAGAGATTTACCGAAGCTATAACCATGTGAAGCCATCAAAGCCTTATTGACCATGATTATGCCAACGGATGTGACCACATTGAAGATCCATGCGCCCGCATCCAATAAGGCCTTCCTCTCTGCCTTGCTTACCGGAGCCATTGTACTCCGGTTATATGGATACGATTATACTTTTGTCAAACCTGCATAACATCAGAGTCTCTTTCTGTCAGCAGTTTAAAACCTGAAATAATTAAAATATGAGAATTCTCTAATCATGTCTTCTTCTTCTTCTTTTTTAAAATTGAAACCGAATAAGCTTCTGATTTAGGGAATACTTTTATTTTATTCTGTTGCATTTTTAGAGAACTGAACTACAAAATTGTAAAGCAGTACCTAGGTAGAAATTTTATCTGGTTCAGTTTTTATTGATTAAATCTCACAAGTTCAAAAGAACTCTCAAAATATGCTTGCAACTTCTCTCTAGTGCTTCCAATAATGACAATTTTACCCAACATTAACAGCACAAACCTGACGCCTGTTCTCATATACACATTTATGTTAAATTCTGATAATCTAAACTCCGACTTATTCCATTTCATAATGCAAATCCGACCTCAAATTTGATATAAACATCACCGTTTCTCCTAATCTCTCAAAATTACTTACATAACGATTCAAACAAGAGAAACAAATTTCAACAAATCGACACGAAAAACATACCCGTTTTGGAGAAATATTCTCCTCAAATTCTCCCCCTCCTTCCCTCCTCGGATCGATGCAAACCAAAGCTAGCTTGATTTGTGTTCTTACGATTTCTCCTCTCCTATTTCCTTTTCTAACTTTTTTTCTTTTTCTTTTTTCTTTTCGAGGAGAGCGAGTGAGATCGGGAGGAAGAGTGAGCGGCAGGGGAGGAATGAACGAATTCAGTGACACCAGGTGACCTCAACGGATTTCTGTGGCGCTTACTAAATAGTCTATATTTGTAGCAAGTTTTTTTATATTTAATTATCAACCCGCTACATGTTTGTCTCCTGCAGGGAGGAACAAACACCAGTGACACCACGAGACCATATATGGTTTCTGTGCCGCTTCCTACATATTTTTACATGTAGCGAGCTTATATATATTTACTTCATAACCCGCTATATGTTCGTCTCCTGAAGTAAACTACGCTGATTCCGGAATCTTCGAAGGAATTGTTGTGCTGTGCTCACTGGCAATGATTATGGAGAAGAAACAAGCTTGATCCAGCTCAGAATTTCATAAAAGCAGATATTATTTTTAGCTATGAACGAACGGCCATGAAATTACGGCTACTTGGGCCTTGTAATTGAAATCCAACAAATCCGTACAATATGGGCTTTTGTAGGCTTTTTGGTTAGGCCCAACTAAAGTCCTGTCTTTGAAACTACCATCATATTTCATTTTTTGGTAATAATATAATTTATTATTATTGTTATCAACATCATTACGATTATTTTTATTGGTGTTATTATCATTATTATTTTTTAGCAAAAAAAAAGACGGCCATGAAATTATATGGCTACTTGGGCTTTTTAAATTGGACTCCAATAAATCCGTACATCATGGCCTTTTCTTGCCTTTTTTGGTTAGGCCCAACTAAAGTCCGGATTTTCATTTTTTGGTTATTATAATTATTGTTATTATTATTGTCATCATTATTTGAATCACATAAACAACTGACATGTAAACTTCACTCTAAATATCAGATGTTGTAAGCATTTGTATAATACCATATTAAACATCGCATTGTATTAGATATAAACAATTGATTGTATAGATCAGTGTTGTAAAAAACGACCATTTAGGCTGATTAATGACCGATTAGTTGTTGACGGCGATCAAACCGTCACGGTTTTTTCTGATTAATCGGCCGATTATTTTCAATTATTCCTAATTATTCTTCATTAATCGCTTGGCGATACCCTGTCCGTCCGACGAATGTATATCGTTATTTACAACACTCGTATAGATATAAACATTTGGCAGAGTAACTAAGTATAAACACTCACGTGCAGAGTCAGGCACATCATTTTCAACTGTTAAACAAGTATAAATACTAGACAGTTTTACTTTTTAAAAACCTAGTAGTATAGGTATCAATATCAAAATGGTATATAGATATAAACACCTCACAATTAACATATATTTCCATTATTATATTAAGCACGTAGATGTCTTGATCCGCCAATAATTATAATTAAAAGATGAAATTTCGGATTGAATATCAACTCTCCGATTAAAATTTTAATTTTATGCATCTCTTTTAGGCTATTTTACGTGTAGAAGTCTAAATTTATTTAGACACGTACTTTCTACATGCAAACTGTATCATTTTTCAGATTGTATGATATTTCTTTTTCTCTTATAATATTGCAACGCACGTGCTCGATACTAGTATTAACAGTTTAGAGGTATGTAATTTTTTTTTTTTCCATTTTTAAAGTGCAGGGACCATCTATTAATAATAGAACTAATAAAACAGTTAAGGTGATAAAATTAAAAAAAATTAACTTTAATGTAATATTAACACTTGTTCCCTTAATTATTGTTCTCTAGTCTTTTTCATAGCTAGACACGCATGGCCATTAATTTCTTCTTAAAAGTTTGTATCCATATTGAAAACAATGATGTTATCTTATAATAGACACGCTCTCTTTTGAAAATGACAACTTAATCCCTCTTGGATTTCTCCAAGTTTGGTGCTACTTTCGCTTCAAAAACCCCACAAAAAGGTGAGAGGTCCTGTCTTTTTCTTTTTTTTTAGGTTTTTCTTTGTTCATATCCGTACAGATTTATCTGATGTTTACATGCCTCCAAACAAATCATGCTTGTATATATTTGGAGTTGGCTACGGTGCTACGCGTAGTATAGAGGGCCTCCGTGCTACGGCTCAATATTTGAAATTTCAAAATTCTAACGGTCGATCCGAACCATTCAACGTGATCTCCATATGAATATGTACTTACAAATCAAATTTTAAATTGTTTAGAATTTTTTTACTATTTTTTTAGATAGGTAGAAAAACACTTGATCTGAATGGTACAGAATTTTCAGATCAAGTGATTTTCTACCTATCTAAAAAAATAGTAAAAAAATTCTAAAAAATATAAAATTTGGTTTGCAAGTACATATTCATATGGAGATCATGTTGAACGGTTCGAATCGACCGTTAGGATTTTGAAAACTCAAAATTGAGCCGTAGCACGGAGGCCCTCTATGCTATGCGTAACATATTAGCAATTTTCTATATATTTAATTAGTTGAATGTTCCAGACTAATCGGCCGATTATTTCCGATTATGGCCGATTATTCCCGATTATTCCTGATTAATCGCTTGGCGGTACCCTGTCTGTCCGACGAGCGCATACCATTATTTACAACACTCCCGGTACAAATAATTTAATTATTATTTATTGATTATTATTTTATTTTTATTTATTTTAATTATTGGAAATTTGTAATTAAGTGGAAGATCTGAGCAGGATGAATTAAATATGATCAAAGGTTGTTATACAGTTATACGTATATATATGTATCAAACAAAGTTACATCATTATATAAGTTTGATGGATGTATATGATTTAAATATGACAATTTTTATATAGTATCTGTATGAAACTGAACCTTATTTTTTTAATTATTCGGTATCTCATTTTTTGTATTTACTGAACTAGTTGTCTTTAACAATAATCTAGTTATTTTTAACATACATTTCGTAACGTATGAGTATATGTTTTTATACATTAAATTATTTAAAATTAACTAAAATTTATTTTTGTAACACTTAACAATTTACTTTTTGACATTTTTTAGTTCCGTTTAAAACTTATATTAAAAAGATTGCGACATGTTAAAAGAAATTAACTAAGCATTTACAAAAAAAATACATTTTTTTTAAATAATTCATTCAATTTTATTTTAAAATCACATAATCACACGGTCATATTTTCTATGATCATAAAATAGACAACTAATTTACTGTTAAAATTAATTACTTAAGTATTTAAACGTACAACACATATATTAAAAAAGAGGAGGGTTCCAATGCCTCCATTTTTTCATGCCTCCACCATGCCTTCATTTTTAAAACTTTAATAACTCAAAATTTAAAACTTAAAAGTCAAAATAAAACCGTTGGATATGATCTACATCATTATATCTATACACGTGTAAAAAATTATGACATTTCAATTTTGTTTTGGTTGTCATCAAGAGCTTGTAAAAAACGTACTAATGTGGATCATTTCTAGACGTTGATTTTTCAACTTATTGATTCACATAAAAACAAAATCAAAATGTGATAATTTTTTATGAGCACATAGATAAAATGATATAGATCATATCCAACGGTTTTATTTTGACTTTTAAGTTTTAAATTTTGAGTTATTAAAGTTTTAAAAATGGAGGCATGGTGGAGGCATGAAAAATGGAGGCATTGGAACCCTCCTCATTAAAAAAAATTAGAATTAATTTAAATATTCAAAAGTGAACATAAAATAGACATTTAAATAGAGAACTCCTCTTATATGTTAAGACTGCAGTTGTTGATGCTTCTGTCAAATGGTTTACTTTAATACTAAATAGGTCAATTATTTGGAATAATCTTGTTGATAGAGAATAATTCTGTTATGTTGACATTGCAAATAGATTTGAACTCTAGTGATAATAGGAAACCCCCCAAAAAAGGAAATATATGTTGAAAGAAACGTTAATTTTAAAAATAATTTTTTTTGTTTTGAAGATGTGATAATATAATATTTTATGAGTAAGGCTACGGTGTCATGGTTCATACTATGGATCAATGTATCTATTTTCAAAGTCCAGAGTACTGTCGATCTGAACTGTTCAACATGATCTCCATATGAAATATACTTGTAGATCAAATTTTACATTTTTTAGAAACTTTTTTGCTTATTTTTTAGATAGATAGAAAATCCCTTGATCTAAAGATTCTAGATCACTCAAAAGTAGAAATTTTTTTTACCTATTTAAAAAATAGTAAAAAAATCTAAAAAAGGTAAAATTTAGTTTGCAAGTATATTTTCATATAACAATCATGTTGAATGGTTCAGATCGACTATTTAAACTTTGAAAATGAAAATATCATAGTCTCACTCGTATTTTCTAACTAATTGGATACAAAATATATAGACCTCGCAATTAATGTATTTCTCAACCTTTGCCTGTTCGGCGTGGTACTGTGTGCGTGAGAAAAAAAAAATTCACTCAGACTGAATTTTTTTTCCCCACGAGCACAGTAAAATTCAGTTCAAAAATTTTCTGTTCCCAAGCCTATTTCCGTTCCCTTCTAGACGCCAAACAGGCCCTTATGGTTGGATTTCTCCACTGTCCCCATATAGCATGAATTTCAACTATTTGTAAAACAATGTAAAGTTTAATCAAACCATCCTAATAATCTGGGCTTAAATGGACTATACAACTAATTGTATTTATTTGTTTACAGCAAGATGTACACAATTGATAGCTGACCTTTTATTTTATGTTCTCTTTGAAAAAGACAAATAGTGACATCTTTTTCTTCCTCAAAAAAAAAAAGCACAATGTGCTTTTGTGTTCTTTTTTTCAAAAATCATGCTATATTTTAGGAGTAGTTTTGTATCATCTGGACCGTTCGATATGTATTGACACGAATATTAAGGAGGTTTTATGAATTTTCAACTTGTTTCGGATTGATCCGGATTCTGATCCGACGGTCCCTGATTTCAGACTCAAAATTTAAGATACTGTAGATAGACTCCTTATACCCAAATCCCAATTTATTTAAAAAAAAATATCAGAAAAAGAAACCTGGTTGGTACCAAGATAAGTTTAGTTTTATGTTTTATTATTATAGCTGAAAAGAAATAACTTTGTAGTATTATCACCAACATATGTTAACTAACTCAAGTACTAATATATCTCAGCTTAATAGAAAATAAAAAAAGACAGTACAAATGTCTTTGTCATGGGACCCACTGGAAGAGCTTAACAGCCCAACTTCCATTTTCCCGCCACCTCTTCTCTCTTTCTTTAATTCTCTCTCTAAGATTGATAGGTCACCAACATAAAAAACAACTACCTAGCTGGATTATGCCTTTAGACATTTCATCATAAAGTGAGAGAGAATTTAAAAAAGGTTTATCACAATACATAACTGGATAACTGATAACTCTCTCTGCCACCTTAATTATCTCTCTCCTAACTTGTTCTCTTCTTTCTCTCACTTCTTCCCAACAACAAAGAAGCAAGCATCTGGTTAGTTATTCTCTCTCTTCATGTAACCATCTTTTAGTTCATATAACAAGCTTAATATTGTATTTATTCTGGAAATTTGAATTCATATTCAGTTCAATCATCTTTACAAATTACTAATTCTGTGTACAAGTTATCCTTCTGGGGTTCTTCTCAGAATTGACAATTCTTTTGAAATTTCATCAAGTTCTCAAATTTTTATGGATGGTTGATTAGAGGATTTTTGAACTTTATTGTCAGAAATAATGCCAATTGTTCAGGGTTTTAATCCATAAAGTTGCAATTTATAGATATAAACCACCAAATATTAATGGAACCTTTTTGTTAAGTATGAGAAACTACACTGGTTTATATTACAAGTGATTCAATTAAACTGTATTATGGTACCTCAACTGCTAGCTTTATAATTTGTACCATCTATTAAATGAACAGGTTGAATATATGAAGTAAAGAATAATGGATCACAAGTCAAAACTTCAGAAGAAGAAATCAGCCAACAATTTGGAACTCATACAAGAATTGAAAGACGAGCTTTTACTTGCCCATGCGGAATCCGATGCAAAAAACGAGCTTCTAGCCAAACAAGCCAAAGTTGCAAAAGAAGCTGTTTCAGGTTATTTATTATTTTATTTTTTTCATACTAATTGAATTTCCGCTACTAGTGAAACAATACCAATGAAAAAAATAAAAAAAAGGAGGAACAAACAGACCTTTCATCTCGTTTTCGCATTAATTTGCTCAAAGTAAAGATTACTGGATGGTACTGGTACAAGTGGTAACATATACAATTAGCATGGTGCTATATCTTTTTGGTACTCCATCACTATCCATAATAGTACCAGTACATTACCAACATGATATTACTGTTATAGTAACAGTATTACCACCTTGATAACATATTGACTGGTTCCGGTATTAAATCACTACTATGTAAAAGAGTCTATTTCTTCCTTTTTTTTCTCTTTTAAGTTTCATGTATTACTTTTGTTAAAAAAAAATTAGGTTGGCAGAAAGCCGAATCTGAGAATTCAGCACTGAAGCAACAACTCAAGAACTTATCCAATCAAAAATTCCAAATTGAACAAAATTTTGCAAAACTGAGAGAAGAAAAAGATGAAATCTCAGCCGAAACCAAAAACCATCTCTCAAATCAAGAAGAAAAAATAAAAAATTTGGAGGAAAAATTGACCGAGGCCAATGACAAGGTTGCTATTCTAACCATAGAGAATAAGAATATTTATGCGATTTTAGAAACCAAAGAGACAATAATAAAAGAAATGAATGAATCGAGTGATAAAGCAAGTATAACCGAAATGAAGGTGAGGCTAGATGCTACTGAAAAAGAAAATTCAAATTTAAAATTCGAACTCCACATGGCGCAAAAGGAGTTGGAGATTAGGAATAAAGAGAGGGATTACAATATCAAAACAGCCGAGGCGGCATACAAATCACAAATGGAAAGCTTAAAAAAAGTTTCTAAGTTAGAAACCGAATGCAACAAATTAAGAATGATGTTACGAAAGAGGCTACCAGGCCCAGGTGCAGTTGCCAAAATGCGCAATGAGATTAAGAATTTGGGGTTAAATTCAAATAACAGTACCGAAACAAGGAGGAAATCGTCAACCCCACTGGCTGATAAGTTGCATGTAATTGAAGAAGAAAATAGGGTTTTGAAAGAAACATTAGCAAGAAAAAATGAAGATACCATGAGTTGTGTAACCGAATCATGGGCAACTACTTTTATATCCGAATTAGACCATTTTAAAGAGGAGAAAGTAGAAGGACTAAACTCGGATTTCGGGTTTGAAGAGGACCAGTTTCAAAATTACCCTGGTTGGTTGAAGGATATTGTAAGGGTTATATTAAAGCATCATTATGTTATACAAATGAGTGTAAATAACATAATTGAGGAGGTTCTTGTTGCACTGAAAAAAACAGGCTTCTATACAGAGGGAGAAAAAGAAGTGGAAAAATGCAGAGTTGCCCTTGAAATTATGGAAATTCCAGATAAATCCTCTGCAGTGCCAGAAAGGAGTGATCTTTCTGCAATTGAAGAAGATAATTTTCCCAAGGAAACTAATGAATCTGCCCCCAAGAATGTGGAAGTTACAAATAAGCCCTCCGAAGAGGTTGAATCACAAGGGAGTAACGACCCAGAATTGGAGGCAGATAAAGTAATCAATGGTGAAACTAATGGGATTGAGAAAGAATGTGACAAGGAGGTTGAGGGAGAAATTGGTGAGAGAGATGATAATTTGAAATTAGAAGAAGGAAACAATGAGAAGGAATTATTGAAGGCAGCAGATGAGTTGAAAGTCGATTCATTTAAGGATGCAAAAAAGAGCTTTGAATTTGAATCAGAGACTAAATTAGAAAGGTAACTGTGCTCCTTTCTCCTTTTGTTTTGCTTATCCAACTATTTTTTTTTTCTTTTTTTTAATGTGAAGTTCTTTGTTGAATGCAGTGATGATACAAAAGGTGAAAGAGAGCAACTTGAAAGTGTGAGTATCTCTTTATTTTTCCTAAGCATAGACATGCCAGAACTGTTTTTGGTACAAAAAAAACACAAATAAAACCAATCATAGTTACCATTAACAAAATTGACTGATATAAAGCATTGTACTGGTATGAGATTTGTCATTTCAAGAGAAAAACAAAATTGAAGTGTTGAACCAAAATTTAGATTTAATCCATAAAACTAGGCCATTTTTGTGTTCTAAATTGGAACAAGACAACTAAAATCTTGGTATTACAAAGAGTTTAATTGAACAGTACTATATAAAATATAAAAGTGGCAATTTTGCTCTTTTCAGGATTCTGATACAGGGGAAGCCTCCAAAAATTTAGCTGAGTGCCAAGAAGAAATACAAAACATTAGCAAGCAACTGGAAGCCATGTCAGAACCAAAGAACAGCAGCAGCATTTCTGATCAAAAGGACAACTCCATTCTAACCCTAGAATCAAATCAAAGAAGTTGCTCTCTGTACCAAATTCTAGCTGAAGATAGTGTGCAGAAAGCAAATTCAAATGAAAATGGAGCAGATTCAATCATAAAAGTGCCTGAAAATGATGTTCCAGTACAGTTGTTGGTACCAAAGAAGCAAAAGGAGGTGGGACTGCTTAGCAAAATTTTCTTTGGAAGAAAGAGAAGGGAGATAAAGCCAGAGAAAGAAACTTGAAGGACTTGTTGAGGGAACTTGTCATGGTTTGTTGAAAATTGATGTTTACCAGTAATAATTTATGATATCTTTAATTTATTTATGTATGTGTGTGTAAAGTTGGATCTTAAATTATGTGAGGTTTCTGACAATTGTGTAAGCAAACTATATTAATTAAATTAATAATGGATATAACTTTTTATTGTTAGGAGTCTCAAACAAAAAATTTAGTGCCACACCACACCAGGCAATTGCATATTCTGAATTTCTGATTGATTCTGTATACAGTATGTAACAGGTATATGTCTTGGCATCAACATATAAGTTAGCTGGTTGGTAAAATGCTCATAAAAAGAATATATACCTAATTATTTGGCCAAAATTTGAAGTTGCAGCTGTTACCCTAACAAAGATTCACTTTTCCCACAGGAAGAAAAAATAAAAAAAAGTAAAGGAGGCAAATTTTCATCAACTCATCTGCCTTCTCTATATTCATTCTTTTTTTATTTCAATGTTTTCTTTCTACAGTTATAATATCTAAGTGATACATATATACAAAGAAGAGAAATAATTTAATGCAATAGCAGCTAAATCAGCTATATTTTGTACAGTTCTTTGCAAATCTATATAATGAAATATAATGTAAAAGAAAAAATAGTATAAAGCTTATGAATCCCCCTCCTCTATATGTACAATCTACGCTGACTAGCAACCTTTTCTTCCTATTATTTCTTTCTCTATTCAGAGAACTATAATTTTTCAAAAAAAAAAAAAAAGCCGCATTATTTTCAAAATTATAAAGAGGCCCCCATTATTTTCAAATTCTATTTCTTTTCCCAGAAGCCAATATTAATTTCTTTGCGAAGACCATAAGGAAACTTCTTTGCAACTCATGAAAACAGCAACGACTTGTTATCATATTTATATACCTTTTTCCTTCTCTTTTATGTTTCTGTATTAGCAATCCTTCAGTGGTATCTCAAAAAAATCGGCATCATCATAATAGTCCAAATCTGTAGGCGTGGTAACACCATCACTCCTCAGGGGACCACTTCTCTTAAGCGAATTCATTCTCGACCAACACGAGTCAACCCGCCCGACCGAAAACAGATCCCCACTATCATCATCATACCCGAAACCTGTATTACTGGTATCACTATCAGTATTGTTTGGTCTAAGGAAGCACGGGTTTGGTGTCCGTTTTGCATTAGCGGGTTTGTATTGGAATTTAGCCTGACCCAAATTGACTAGCAGCATTGTGTCGGCACTAGAGGCTAGTACTGGGAAGAGAGGTGACGTATAGGTTTGTGAATTGCAGTTGAATGAATAAACTATTTTTGAATCTAGTGTGAAGAAAACCCTTTTCTTTGCCGGGTCAAACCCGCATCCAATAACTCTTTCTGGATCTGCCCATGCCTTCTTATCAGATTCAATAGCCAATTTCATCCCTATAAAGGAGAAAGGCTCAATTAATCTGTACATGAATTAGTTTTCTTTTCTAAATTGTCAATTTTGAAAACTGAAAACCCGTTTATTGCAAGAAAAAATATGGCGGATTCATTTTCGACCTTCTTATTTGATAACGAAAATTAATTGTTACACCATAAAGTTTGTCCTCGGTTTTTCACTGACCTATCTTATATTTGTCAGTTGATAATGCAAAGAATTAGGCAAAAAGAACACAACACATACACGAAAGAAAATACTATTGTCCTCTGAATTTATTTGATTTGAATTAATAAAACAAAATAGGCAACAGATTTGTACTTACCATCAAGATATACGGATCCATCGGAGTGAAACCCAATAGAACCCGGGTACATCCCCGGTAAACCTGGCTTCGCCATACGCACCTCGGCACTCAACCCGATAGAAATCACCACACGTTTGTTCTTTTGCCCCTTTTTCTTCCCTTCTCTGAGTTCTCTCTCTTCTTCTTCCTCTTTCTTTTGCTCTGCTACTTGTTCTCTAATAGCTTTAATCGCTTCGTCAACTCTATTACTTCCATTATCTATAAGCCTACTTTTATCTCCTTCGACCGGTTCTTTGGCTCTTTTACTAGCTTTAGCATACCATTTATACCTGTGCTCCTCATGGGTTTTTAAATAAATTATGGTTACCTCAAAATATGCCTCTTGTGGAAAGGGAAGCCCGTTTAGCACCGGACCCGGTAACGGCAACCGCATCCGAACCCCTGATAACAAGTTTGAATGATCACTGCTGTTATCGGCCGGATTGAGCCGCACCGCTTGCATGAGCTCTGATGAACCGGGTGGGGCCTCCCATGAACCCGACCCCATTTTATGGAGCATATCATTAAATGCAAACCGAGACCACCCGTTCTCTGTCGCATCAGTAATCAATTCTGGATGTTGCATCCAACTGAAATAGGTGATCTCCTGAGCCTCGACCGGGGCAATTGCATCGTGGTACAATTGTTGGAATCTTAGACTCGATTTTGAACTGAGAGCGTGCGAGTTCACGCGGCTAGCATGCCTTGTCAGAGCTTTCTCGATATCTCCTCTCGGAGTTGTTTCGATCGTCGGATGCAGAGTGATCTGCTGTCGGCGGCTGCGGCAACAAATCCGGCACAAGACAGCAATAAGAGCAAGAACAAAGAGGCCCGGGAGCACTCCGGCAAGAATCTCCAGGTATACTTTCATGGTCCTTGAAGATGGGGAGATTGAATCATGGTGTTTTCTGAGGTAAGAAAAAAATTGGAGCTCTGTTGTGTTAAAGAAGAAAGAAGCTTCTTTGGTTTTTTTTGTTGCTTCGTTTCGTTAGAGTGCGGTTTTTGGTGAGAGAGACGAGTTCAAGTCTAAAGAGGATGGCGTTTGTTGAATTCATATCACCTAAAGTATCTCAAATTTTGAGTTTATATCTGCACCGTATATCTTCTTTTCCACGAATATTCAAGAGGTCCTTTTGCATTCTTTCTGATCGGACGGTCCAGATCTAAAATCAAAATTTGAGTTACTTCAGAGGATCCGGAGTGTGTTGGGTGTTAGACTGAGAGAGATAGGCAGTAGACTGATTAAATCAAACAGTTGAAATTGATCCGATGTGGTAATGTGTAATGTGTACATTATGTGGTTAACAACTGACATATGGACTCCACAATAAGAGAACACTGGAATTGCATGCCTCGTGCGTCTCGAAAAGTTGTGAGGTTACTTTACGTCTCATTTTATTCAATCTAAGCGAAAGGATCTTTTGGCTTTTTTTTTTTTTTTTAATATTTCTGTAGGAGAACGGAAAGGAAAGGGTTGAAATATTGCAATAGAATAAATTGAGTCTATTTTTCCTCTGCTATCATTTGATTTCAAATGTCTGCAATTATGTCGGCTAAGACACTTCAAAAACAGGACAGACATATCTTGCAAATTTTGAGAAGAACGAGTCTCTTAAAATAACTTACTATAAAAAATTAATCCATATTATTTGACAAAATATTTGGAAAAAAAAATTATCATAAGAATTGGAATTGGAATTTGGACAAAAGAAGAATAAAAGATACAATCTTAATCCATGCTAAGACCGGTGTTTGACTAATTAATGAATAACACATACTAGATAAGCATATTATATTATAGTATTTATCATTTATTAACCGACCGTTTAATTTTAATATTGACAAAATTTATGAAATGTGAAATTTTGTATGATTCATGGCTCAAAAAATGAAACCATGAAAAAAATAAAACCCACGTTGTCAGCAAAATGAAAAAAAAAATGTCATGTTTAGAACATTAGACAAAAAAAAAATAAGATAGAATAAAAATTTAAATTATGACGAAATAAGTTAATCTACCTCCTTCTACGAACATATTAATTTATTAGAATCAAAAATTCATTTTTCAATTTTTCTTTTTACTAAGTCGATTATTTAAATCATGACTTAAATAAACTCCAACCAAATAAAAAAAATTGAAAACACCTAAGCTTGAACTGTGACCATTATTTTTCTTTCTTTATTCTAAGCACGAATATTGAGGAGCTTGTTTTCTTGGTTGAATTGGTGAGAGGCGAAAAGTAGTTTGACGAGAAAAGATATTTTCCTCTTAATTTATATATGATTTTTAGTGCATCATGTTCAGAAAAGTCACAATCAAAATAGTCAATTTGTTCTTGCCTTGCGTACAATATGCTTTTAAATCATCATTTTCATACACGTAGGTCAAAGTCTTTTAAAAGCAACCCACTAGAATGTCAAATAATATTGTGTATTTCTTCTTTTCAAATTATATATTATGTGCTTTTTTTGACCTGTTTTTCTTTTCAAAATATTGATAAAGTTATCTAATATTTTACAATAGAGAACTAAATAATTCCCCATACAATTAATTGTAGAAACTCCAATACATTATGGAAATTTCAGGGAAGTTTATTCTTGACTTGTGGAGGTGTTTCAACTGTTTGGTTTGTTTGGTTTCCAACCGAAATCAAAACATTTCGGTTAAAATTAATTGGTTTTTCGGTTCAAATGGATCAGTTTGGGTGAATTTTTAAATTATTTGATTTAAATGGATCAGGTTCGGTTTAGATTTTTTTCAAAACTAAACCGAACCGACTGAATTATAATGATTTAAGTATGATTTATATTTTGTTTGGTTCAGTCGTCGCTTTCTTCCTTTCAGTGGTTTGGAGATTTAAAACATCTGCTTATTTTGTATGGAATTAAATAATGTGTACAAAGTTATTTTGATATTTTTTTTAGTAAAAATTGGATGTCAAGCCACCCAATTATTTAATATCCAGATTTCCCTATCCGGATTTCGGACCTATAACCTCCCACACGGAAGGCATTGTCTTTGCAACTAAACCAAACGAAGGTTCTCTATTTATCTTGATATTTATTTCTATGGAATTACTAATGTATTGTTGTATGTATTAAGTTTTGACTTCTTGAAATTTAATATTTCTTATCCGGTTCAATCGAACAAACCGAAATTTAATTCGGTTTAAACAGTTAGATTCTTATTCAGTTGATTATTTTAATTCGGTTGGATTTTTAAAATCCGAAAAATAATTAATTTACGTATTTTATTTCGATTTTAATCGGACCGACTATTTGAACAGCCCTAGTTATGACTCAATTAGTAAAATTGTAGTCCCGTGAAATTATCGCTGAATTTTAGTAAAAAGCACAATTTTTTATTTTTATTTTTGAAAAAAAGGACAGTCGCTCTACATGTTTATATTAAGCAAACTCATGCTTATATTTTAAATACCAATACACAAATCTGGCTTCATTGGACCGTTTTTTAAAGAAAATTCACGATAGATATTGTTATGTCAAATTCAGAGAGACTGAGCTGTTTTCGGTGTGTGGGAAAAAAAAAGATGCCAGAATTTTAAGTTTTACATGGATATGAATGTAAAAAAAAGCTACCGAGTGATCAGATATATCAAGACACGGCACCACATGTGTGCCGGTTACGTGGCGTGATTCATGTTTCGCGTTACGTGATCATCTTTTGAAAAAAATGACATGACATGACACATGAACTGACCTGGCCACGGTACGACACTGTATGTAATTTTTTTCAAACAACAATTTAAATTTCGAACAATAAATTTATTTTTGTACGCAAATATTTTTATATCATTTTCTATTTTATAATTGTTTACTATTTTTTAAAATTTTCAACAGTTTTTTTTATTTTTTCTTACCCAAACTTAAAATTGAAATAATAATTAAACATGAAACGTGATCAAAATAATCACTCATGACGTTACTAACATGTCATGAGTCTCATGATTATTCTTGTGATTTTAGTACAACACCATACAACACGATATATGAATCAAGCACGATACAATACGGTATCACACAAATTTACATCCCTGCTCATAAGATCGTGGATGTGGTTTTTAGTTAAAGTTGCTAAAAAATTACAAAATTGGAAAGAAAAGATGTTATCCCTAGAGGGTAGACTCACACTACTTAATTCAGTTTTAACTCCAGTTCCTTTATATACAGTTTCCCTTTATAGAATTCCTACTATGATACTTAGCCATATTGATAAAATTAGGAGATCCTTTTTGTGGCATGTGGCTAACCCTTGTAAGAAATATTATTACTTAGTTAATTGGTCTAGGGCTTGTTTACCTAAACAACATGGTGGGTTAAGGATTCTAAATTTAGAAATTATGAACATATCTCTTTTGCTGAAATGGTGATGGAAGCTCAAGGACAATTCTTATAATGGTCTTTGGAAACAATTGGTTCTTTATAAATACTATATAGGTCCTCGAGTAATTAAAGCTTCACCTTGGTGGAAAGAAAGAAATTCAGAAGCTTGAATATATAGGTCAAATGAGTGTCTGGTTTCAACTAGGTTTAGATAGATAAGTTTTCTTTTGAAATGATATTTGGGTGGATCATTGTACCTTAGGAACTTGTTACTCTCAACTTTTTTCTTTATGTCTTCAGCCTAATATTCTGTACATGAGGTACTTCACATGGGGTAGTTACATTTCGAAGGTAGTTATCAGACAATTATCAGGTGTATTTGCAGCAGAATGGGCTGAGGTGTTACAATTGATTAGCACTACTGTTTTCACTCATGCTCATGATAAAATCTCTTGGAGATGGGAGTCTTCCAATACTTTCAGTGTTCACTCATTATATGCTTTCTTAGTCTTTTGGGGGGTGAAGGCTGATAAATATGCTATATGGTGGAAAATTCCTGTACCTCCTAAAATTAGAGTGTTTTATGTGGCTACTGTCCAATAAAAAAATTCTTACAAAAAATGTTTGGCAAAAAAAGATTGGGTAGGATCTAATAAATGTCATTTCTGTGACTTATCAGAGGATGTAAATCACCTATTTGTAAAGTGTAGATTTGTTAAAACAATTTGGTATTGGATGAGCAACTTTTAAGATTTTTTTTCATCTGGACTATTTTTGATGATGTTTTAAACTTTGTGAATATATTAGATTCTCTCAAACGAACAGCTGCTTTACTGGTTATCAGTGCAGTTTGTTAGTCGCTTTGGAAACATAGGAACGACATCTGCTTCAATGGAATTAGCCCTAAAACAAATAGATCTATTATATTTCTCATTTTATATTGAATCCTGGGCAGGTAGCATCAAGACTAAGGTGAAGCAAGAACTGGTGACTTGGACTCCTGATGAAGTTGAAGCAATCCCTGTGCGCAACTTCGGCTGAGAGTGCTTAGTTATGCTCTTGCCTATGTTTCTATGTTATCAGTTCTAATATGTAGTACTTTTGTGATCCTTTTCTGCTATAATAATCTTTATGACTTGGTTGATCTTAGGTAATGGGTAATAGGTTCTGATTACAGGGGTAAAGTCTGGCCAAATGAAGCATTATGCTTCACCTGAGTTGAAGGGGTAGTTTGGTTAATCTTTTGATGCTGGTGATGTGTAATTATAAACTCTCCTTTTACTAATGCAAATGGGTATATCATTTTTGATGAACAAGTGGGAGTCCGAACAGATCCTTAACTTATTATTAAATAAATCCATTGATAAAATTGTAATTCCGTGAAATTATCGTCGAATTTTAGTGCGTTGATACCTCTAGTTCTATATTTATTGCAAAAACTCTTTTAATAGTTCCTTGATACGGTATACGTCGTGAAATATACATTTGCGTTGCGCGAGGTCAACACCTGTGTTGCATGACGCATCAACGCATTTAAATTTGTTGAAAGCATTATTAATGCGAATTTAACAAGAATACGAATTTTAATAAGAATACGAATCTTAAAAACAATTAATGCTGTGACGCACGCAGCGTTGGTTTATAATTTTAGAATGAGTCTATGGTACTATGCATATCACGGATTAGTTCGTACTACGGAGTCATATTTTCATTTTGAAAATTCTAATGGTCGATCCGAACCGTTCAACGTGATCCCCACATGAATATGTAGTAGCAGACTAAATTTTATATTTTTTTTGAATTTTTTTACTATATTTTAAAATAGGTAGAAAATCATTTGATCTGGAAATTCTGAACCATCCAAAAACAATGGTTTTCTACTTATCTAAAAAAATAGTAAAAAAATTTTAAAAAATAAAAAATTTAGTCCACAAATATATTCTCATATAAAAATCATGTTGAACAGTTCAGATCAGCGGTTAGAATTTTGAAAATGAAAATATTAATCCGTAGTACGGACCAATCCGTACTGCTCATAGTATCATAGACTCGCTCTATATTTTATACACAAATCTGGCTCTGTTTGTGGTAACGATTCCTCCCGTGAGAGGTGCAACGAAAAATCCGTTACCTTACCTGGGCGGCTGGGCGGTGTCTTTAATGAGATTATTTGACTTTCAAACCAAGACAAACATCACGGTAGATGTAGATTCCTATTCTCCAGTTCCAAGTAATGGATCACTCCCTTTCTTTGTATTTCTCCCCTTTACGGTGTGCTTCTGAAAGCTATTTAAAGACAAGGAAATGGAGGGGAGGAATAAACAAACTTTTAGGTTGACCGTTACCTTTCGCTTTCATTATTTTCCTTTGCATGGTATGCTATGTTGCATGGATACGGGTACGGGTATCGTATCGGATACGATACGGATACGGCGATACGACAATTTTTAAAAATTTAGGATACGATACGTTTATTATATATATTATTTATTATTATTTTATATATTGTATTTAGATAATTATAACTTAAATTAAATATGTACAAAAAATTGAAGGCATAACATAAGAAGATATTAAATATGATAGTTATTAGAATATAACACAAATGAAGTTTGGTGTAGTGGTCAAAGGTTTTGACACTCACATGAACTTCCCAAGTTCGATTCCTGCTGAGAGCAGAAAAAATGCATGGTTCACGCGCGGCTCGCGGGCGCTGGTTCACGCGCGGTGCACGGGTGCGTGGGCGCGCTGACGCTGGTTCACGCGCGGCTCACGGGTGCGGACTCGGTTCGTAGGCGTATCCAGTGTGTCAACGGAGTATCGGCGACCGTATCGGCCGAGTAAGGATACGCCACGTAGGCCGATACGCCAGCTAGCGTATCGGATACGTATCGGTGCCGTATCAGGCGCGTATCGGTATCCGATACGTGTCCGATACGGACACGCTGCCTAAACCAGCGTATCCGTGCAACATAGATGGTATGTATGAAGAACACGTTAACCTCAATTATTAATTGATTTATTATTGTCGGCAGAGTCGGAAACCCAACTAATTAATGTACTAGTTAGCAATACAAAATTAAATTAAACAGAAAGTAATACAATTGTCTCACGAATGGTAAATTATAATTAACATGTGTATACTCACAGTGGTGAGACTAGAATTTGAGCTAGGGGTAGGCAAAAATCAGATTCGGATTGGAATAAGTTAACGGGTTTGGGTTCGGGTTTGGATTCAAGACAATTCAAAAAAATAGCAAGAAATCCCGCAAGACACACTTGGCAATTGAAGATTGGCAAGGGCGCGATGCCTCTGGTGAGTGGCGACTCGCAAGAAATCTCGCTAGGGTTCCCGCATCCGCTTCGGCCTTCGGACCTTTCGCTTTCTTTGAACATATAATTTTTTTAATCGCGCTGAGTCGCTGTCTCGCTGATGCTGGGGCTTGCTGCTTGGCCGCTTGGGCTTTGGGAATTTTGATTATGGGCTTCGAAGTTCGGACCTCAATTCTCAAAGAAATCACGTTGTATCATTGGACTCTGAAGTATGCAAGATCAACCAATAGGGATAGGTAAGGTCAAATAAACCTGGTTCTAAAAAAAAAAAAATTTCAGAGGTAGGCACTCTGTATACTCATATTACATTTAAAACCGAAGTTATGAATTGGTTCATGATGTTATATTTTATTTGTGATTAGATCCCACAAAATTATGTATATTTTATAGAGTGAGGAATTAGTCGGTGCTATTGGTTAATATTTTTATTTTGAATGTTTAAATAATCGATCTGAACAGTTCAATATGATTTCGTATGGAAATGTATGTACATACTAAATTTATATATTTTTTTTTGTAACTATTTTTTAAAACAGATAGAAAACCTATTATTTTTGAACGATGTAGAATTTTTATATCAAGTAATTTTCTAATCATCTAAAATAATAGTGAAATAATATAAAAAAAATATAAAATTTAGTTTGCTAGTACATTTTCACATGAATTTCATGTTAAATGGTTCATACGACTTTAAAAATTTCATAATTGATATACATGCATACATACAAAATGCTTTGGAAAGCAGAGCCTCTTCTGTGTTTTAAATCATGGCCGGTAGATATGCGCCAAGATCCGCGCCTATCATGATTTCGATCTCTCCGTTAATGCGCGTCCCTAGCCAATCGATTAACCCAACCCTGCCGCCTGGTTCACTTTCTCTCTTTCTGTCCCTCTTTGCTTGTTCGAATTTTTTTGAAATCTCTCCCTCTTCTCTCTCTTTTTTTCATAAACAGTTGTGAGGGAATCAAACTCTCGACGGCCAACTGTGCTACCTTCCCTTTCTCCTCCCTCTTCTCTATCTCTCTCTCTCTCTCTCAGAACCCTAGCAAGTCCAATTGTAGAACTTTTAACGCTCTATCAGCTCGTCCTCCGCCTCTCCTGATTAAGTTTCCTCTCCTCAGATCAGGTGGGTCTTTTTCACCATCTCTCTCCCTCTATCTCTATCTCGGGGCTTCGTTTGCTTTTAAATTCGAAGTCAATCAATTTTTTTTTACATGATTTGGTTGATTTGGTTGATAACCACGTTTTCAGTTTGGAGAGAGAATTAAGTCTTGTAAAATTACTAAAATCCGGCAAATATGTGCAATTCCCTTAAGTTCTGGAAACCATAGAAGTTTGAGAAACCCTAGTTTTGTACTACATCTAACTGGTATGGTACCAGAATGGTTTGACAGCAACATAATGAGTCACCCATAACTTGCAATATGGATTTTTTTTTTTTTGGACCAAACTGCTGTTGGCCTAAGCAATGATGTTATTTTATTCTAAATAAATGATGTTATTTTAGAAGTTAATTATTAATTGCTTGACAGATGGTACAATTGGTACAGTACTGTTTGCTGGGTGTTATTTCATGTTCAATGTGCTTCATTGGATGCTATTTGTGCTTATACTTAATTCTCTTATGTTATATCGTGCTAAATGTACTTGTTACTGTTAATTTATATGGTAAGTATGAATTGAGAGCTGTTGAGCATTAGTTGTTATACTTGAGTATGATTTCAAATACTTTTGAAACATTGCATGCTTTAGTACTATGTACAACATTAATTTGATGAATCAATGCTTGTACCAGTTTCAGAGAGGTGCCAGTGTGACAGATAGGGGGAAACTGAAAGAGAAAAAGCTGTCAGAAAATTAACAAGAGAATTAGATGGAAGGAGTTGATTGAACCAAACTTAGTCGTTTTGGGTGCTGTTTGAACCCAAAAAATGTCGAGGGGCTCATTTCAACCAAGAGCAATAGTTTTGGGACCAACTCAAGTTCCAAAATTTGACTAAACTAGTCTGGAATATCATATCAAATCCCATGGAGACAATAGAGACTGGTACGGCACCATTAGATAGGGTTGAGAAAGCACACCATCTATACAGAGAAGGGAAGCATGAAGAGGCCCTCGGTCTCTATTCAGAAGCCTTGAATTTGGCCAAGTCGAAGGCACAAAAAATTGCCTTGCATAGTAATCGTGCTGCTTGCTACCTCAAGATGCATGATTTTAAGCAGGTAGATTGGTTCAATATTTGACTTGTGTTGATTTATCCTTTTGTTTTTAGATGTTGATTCTGTAGGCTTTATCCTTTTAGGTGTTATTAGAATTTGCGAAATAGGGGCTAGGTTTGCAATGTGTAGTGTTTTTATTTTACTGTGTGAAACTGAGTTTTGCATTTTTCTAAAATGTTGTACTTCATGTGTACAACTCTATCACTGCATAAAAAACACTACATTGTCGTAGAATTGAAATGAAATAAAATTTAACACCTGTTGATTGATTGATGAGGGGTGAAACATGTGTTCAGAGAGAGAGACTTTAGCAAGTCTAGAATAAGTAGGCCTAACTTATTTTGCGTGGTATAGCAAAATAAATGAGTAATATATTGGTACAGTCCAAAAGTTCAAATCAAATGTAAATTAGATTTGATGAAGAAAGCTTAAGAGTTACATTGCAGGTCCTGAACATATATACAGTCTATTCAGAATTTTAAATCAGCAAAATAAATTTTAACATTATCTGTATTCATCAACTTTGTACTAAGAAGGCTCTAATTTAAAATTCAGAACGAGATGAACTAGTAAGTAACCATTATTTTTCCAACTCTATTGACCCAAACTATTTATAAAAATTTTAGGCAGCTGAAGAATGTACAGCTGTACTCGAGTTAGACCATGAACACACTGGTGCACTAATGTTGCGGGCCCAGACACTCGTCACTTTGAAAGATTACCAATCTGCCCTATTTGATGTGAACCGGCTCATGGAGATAAACCCTGATTCTGAGGTGTATCATAACTTACATGCTCGCCTAAAGACTCAAATTGTATGTTCTCTTTTTCTTCTTTTTTATTCGTTCCCTGTTTTGTATGCTATTGATTTTGCTCTTTGCTGGTACCGTTATGATGGGTAATTTAGGTAATTATTACCAAGAGGTCCCTAAAATAGATAATGCATGGCTGAGATTTGAACCCGAGTTTTCACAACCACAAATTGAAATTCTAACCACTAAGCTATAAGCATACGTTTGACATTTTATAAGAGAGGCTAAACTATATAAGAACTTTAAAAAAAAAAATTAAATTTTAATATACATGATTAAAATTTTTAAAATCATAGGGGTGGCTAAGCACCCCTTGACTTGGCTTTAGATCCGCCCCTGCTAATTGGTATAGTAGTACTGATTGATAGTTAGAAGTTAGTTAGTTATACTTTTAACACTTGTAAATATATATTTTATTGCACTTTATATACCTGTATTATATTTACTGTTTTAGTCACTTGCACCCATACCTGAGTCTGAAGAAGAAGCACTCTACGAAAATGATGAAGATGAAAAACAACAAAAATCTCAGCCACTTTTAAAGCCGCACAGAAAGATAGATTCCCCTGCAATTAAACCTGACACTCAGTTGGCTGTGCCTTCAAAACCCGACCCATCTACAAACACTAAACGGGTTAATGGGTGGGAAACAATACCAAAACCCAAGGGGCATGCTGGTTTGGATTATTCTAGATGGGATAAAGTCGAAGATGGATCGAGTGATGAGGAATCAGATGATGATGATGATGAAGGGCAGCCTCAGTACCGGTTTCGGGTCCGTACAGTCAGCATGAGACCCGTTAAGTGAGTAGTATTTATGTGAAGTTGTATGGAGATGTATGAAATGAAGTTACTCTTCAGATGTACAGGTAAATCGTGAATTTCAGTCATGTACCATTACATGGTCTTACTTTTGTACAGGATTGAAATTGTAATGATTTCAAGCCCAGTTATACCTTATTACCCTCACATTTTTGTGCCTCAGCACTTAGTCTATTATGAGACTTAGTTTAATGTGATTTTGCCTTGGTCAATTCAATTGTAATGAAGCCTAAGCTATGGATAGTCAGATAAAGACATGAAGCAAATGGTGAAAGGCAGGTCAAATTTGCATGGTACCAGTACCAGTACCAGCACCATCAGAAAGTCTATTTTATCCATTCTGGTAAATTCTTGTACTTATTAATTTGTTGGTGACATGCAGTTCTGGAGGTTTAGGCATAAAGTTCCTCTCAATGACTGAAAAGATTGATGTTGGTCTTCGTTTGTCTTACTGTAAAATAAAATTATTGTTGTGTAGAATATTGCTTGGATGGCAAACTTGTAATTCAGGATCTTCTTGGGTTTTATTTATAAATTTCTTAGCCAGTTATTTGTTTGTTACATTCAAGTGTCTCTGTTATAGTTGAGCATATTTTTTTCAATAACAAAAGACACTATTTCTTATCTGCAGTTTATGCCCTGAGTAGAGTGCATTATATTATTTTTTTTTTCATTACTTGTGTTTTGATAGGTTTGAGAACAGTTTGATCTTACATTGTTCTGTGCTCAAAATTACGAAGCTTATTCTTTTGTGCAAATTTCACAAGATATGAGTCAGAAGTATGAAAAGTTTATAATCTTTTGTGCAAATTATTCATTGGTCTGAAGGCAATGATGAGTCCTTAATATTTCCAATCTAAATTAGAAGGTAAAAAGGTAGATAAGTTTTTCCAAATAAAAAAAATTGAATGATAAATTACACTAATTTCTGATTGAAACTACACAATAAACTGAGCGGTTGAAATTTAGAAGGGTTATTACCAGCTTATAATATATCTATGATTTGTCATATACTAGTGTGGCCTAACAAAATATATATTCTGTTCTATAATGTGTAGTCTATGTTCATTTTGTAAAATAAAAGTTGGGGTCAAATAATTCAATTATTAAAATTCATAACACATGCAACACAGTCTTTAACTACTAATTCAAAAATGATTAAACTAATGATGTCAAAAATTATCGTCCACTAATCACTATATTTAAGCTAAGTACAACTTTACTACTTTTTCTTTAAGATATTATAATATTAATCATTCAAATATTCTTTTATTTTGAGAATTGAGAGATATTGTTATGTCTAATTTATGATATTATGGATTTAAAACTGATACCATTGTTTAATTTTGAGGAATAAGTATAACATGAAAAGGAGAACGCATAAAGAATTTCAATGTCATTAAAGAAAAATCAAATTTGCACAGCATAGAATAAGTGACATTGTTACATCTGAATGTTCTAATTTTACTATTGATGTTTATATTTCGTTAACTTTGTGATGAACCATAGACTTATTTCTGCAAAAGACATTAAAAACAATGGATGCTGGGATCAATGGAAAGCTTATTTAAAAAAAGAAAAAGAAAAAAAATACTTTGCTATTATTTGCTATTAAATACTAAGTATTAGAAATACAAAATTAAATATGTAAAAAACATGAAAGTATTACAAAATTTTAACCAAGAAATAAATAAAATAAATCAGCTATTATTTTAAGGCAAATTCTTCTATGCACCTAAGGACCTATTTGTAAAATGAGTATATTTTCATTTTCAAAGTTCAAACAGTCGATCCGACCGTTCAACATTATCTCCATATTAAAATGTACTTGGAGGTTAAATTTTACATTTTTTTCAATTTTTTTACTATTTATTAAGATGGGTACAAAATTCAATGGTCTGAATTTGACTAGTTTTGTAAAATACTTAATAAATAGTAAAAAAATTCAAAAAATGTAAAATTTGACCTCCAAGTACATTTTAATATGGAGATAATGTTGAACGGTCGGATCGACTGTTTGAACTTTGAAAATGAAAATATATTTATTTTACAAATAGGTCCTTATGTCCATAGAAATATCCCTCTTATTTTAAATGTATGCTGAAACTCTGAAACAAGAGAATTTTTTATTCATAGAATTATAAAAAAAATAAGAGGGGGAAAAAGAAAAGAGTACTCTAGAATTTAGACTCATAGACGGATCAGAAACTTTTTCCCTGTCCAAAGGTTAAATTTTGTCTGGTTGTCTAAGATTTTCTATGGCATGAACTTATTAGAATCACGTCGACACAACACACAAGGGCCTTTACCAATTACCAAGTACCAACATAAATAAGAGAGAGAAGAGCATTATACTAGTTGTACTCAAAGTGACATGATTCGCGTTTTCTTCGCGAATAAAATGCGAATAAAATGTTTTTTGGAGGTTTCCGAACTGAACAGCGAATAAAACGGTTGACCGAATTTTTACCGATTTATTTGCGAATAAAACGCGAATAAAACAGTTTTTACGAATTATTCGCTTTTTATTCGAATTATTCGTGTATAAAATCGTTGCTCTGTAGTCTGTACTCTGTAGTTTGTATTTTGTAGTCCGTGTATGAGTGAAATCCACATGGCAGGACCCCTCCACGTGGGTGAAGCTTAGGCACATTTTTGAATTTTGAAAAGCATATCTGGATCCCATCACGTGGGTACCATCATAGTGACCAGTGTTGTAAAAAACGGTCTAGTCGGCCGATTAAACGGCCGATTAATCGGAAACGACGGTCTAACCGTCACGAACACTCTTAACGGAGGCATGTTAGCGGATGAAAACGATTAATCGGCTGTTTTTCCGATTAATCGGCCGTTTTTTCCGATTAATCGGCCGTTTTTTCCCGTTTATTCCCGTTTTTTTCCCGTTTATTCCCGTTTATTCCAGTGAATATTTATTTTCACATTTTTTTTCTGTGATAGTGTGTGATAATAAGGTTTATAAATCTTATATTGTAGTTTTATTTATGTTTGGATATACATTCAATATTTTTTATATATATTTTTTCTTCTTACTTACTTTGAAATTGATTAATTCTTCTATTATTTATATACCATATATTTTTCTTACTTACTGATGTAATTTTTTCGATACGTGTTCATTTATGTAATTAAGTTGTTATCATAAACTAATTTTAATGATTTTATGTTGGAATGTTTAATTTCTTTCAAATAATATGTTATTAGTATTTGAAAATGCTTAATTCTCAATTTTATTTTTTCATTAAATATATGTGTTACTTAACATGTAAAATGCTTATGTGTTAAGAATAAATAAGCGTAGTGTCATGTTATAATAATAAAACTAAGTTAAATTAAGTTTATTTGATAAGTTTAATGAGTTAAATAAATTATTTTTAATAAATTATGATATATATACATAAATTTAATAAAAACGTTAAATTGTCCGCATAATTCCGATTAGTCGGCCGCATACCGATTAATCACTTATCGGTACCCTATCCGTCCGACGACCGAATACCGTTATTTACAACACTGATAGTGACAAAATATGATATGTATCAACTTCAGTGGTACTCTTGATTTAAATCAAATATTTAATTAACTAATTCCAAATATGATATGTATCAAATTCTTAGCACTTCGCAAACATTTTTCTTTCCTCCAAATTTTATTAAAAAAGTTGAAAAATTAAAAATTAAAATAAGTACATATATTTTTTTGGAATTTTTTTTTTGCTTCTATGTGATACCGAATCATTCCCGAATTATATCCGAATTATTCCTGAATCACGAATTTTTGACCCTACCGAACTGAACCTGAATAATTAATTTGTCACTATGGTTGTATGTGAATTGCAATGTATTTTCTGTACCAAAGGGTCATGTCACAGAAAATCTCATACAACCAGCCAAAAAAGAAGCTTTGGATGGGGAAAAAGTTTTTCGGTCCAAAGTTTGAACCGAGAAGATTTCGTCCGAACCGTCTATGGTCTGAATTCTGAAATACAAGGGTACAGGGTACTCTTTCTCTTTCCTTCTTTTATTTATTTTTTAATAATTTTATGAATAAAAAATTCTTTCACAACAGAGTAGATCTTCACCTTTATTTATAATCTTCAAATAATTTTTTTAGAGTAAAGTTAGAAGTTAAGTCACCAAACTAATTTAATATCTAAAAGAATCTCCATCTAAATTAAACTAGTTTAATATCTGCGAGCATACTCAATTTTGATTTTGAATATGCGATATCTCATTCAGATAACATTATCTTTGTCACTCAGGGTTCTAAATAGCGCACTATAGCGTTTTCGGACCATAAAAGCTACAGCACAATTAGCGCTATAGTGGTGCAATATGACAATAACATCATTTTTTTAACCGTTCCGCTATGACTCGATAAACGCTATTTAAATTATTATTGAATAATTTTCAAAAGATAAAAAAATATTTGCATATGCTTCGCACAAATCTTTATGTATATCGGAAGTCAAACTTTTAACTTTCAAGCCATCTGCATTAATGCCAACCTAAAGAAATAAGTTCTTCTAGATTTTTCTTTCATTAATTTCTAATAGTCAACAATTGCAACCTTCCAGATAACAAATTGAATATCAAAGTGCCTTTATCACTTATCTAATGAAGCATTACTAATTTAGTTTTGCAAAATTAAATCTAACTTTATTCTAATTTCATTCACAATTACTGTAAACGAAATTAATATTTATCCATCATAGCTGACTTTATAATAAAGAAATTCAATTGGGTTTGTTATTCTGATGTAATATTTGATTAAAAAATTATGTGCTAGTAGGAATTGAGTGAGGCTACGGGTACTATGCATAGCACGGATTGAGCCGTGCTACGGCTTAATATTTGAGTTTTCAAAATCCTAACGGTCGATCCGAACCGTTCAACATGATTATAAAATAAATATGTAATTGCAAACCAAAACTTACATTTTTTTGAATTTTTTTACTATTTTTTTAGATAGGTAGAAAATCACTGTTTTTGGATGGTCCAGAATTTTCAGATCAGGTGATTTTGCTACATATCTAAAAAAATAGTAAAAAATTTTGAAAAAATGTAAAATTTGGTTTGCAAGTACATTTCATTTTATAATCATGTTGAACGGTTCAAATCGACCGTTATAATTTTGAAAACGCAAATATTGAGCCGTAGCTCGGACCAAACCGTGCTATGCATAGTAGCATCACTCGTAGAAATTAGATGACCATTATATATATAATAAAAAATATTTCTCAACATTTAAGACCCGAAAATGAGAACTCAAGGTGGCCACAATAAATGGGCCCATTGGGCCGGACCAAATTCAACTGTGGTTAATTTTTATTTAGTTTAAGCCATTTTGGGTTGATTACAAAAAAGTACCAGTTGTTTTGGGACTCATAATACAGATTAAAAAAAATAATAAATGTACAAGGCACAAAAGATAACATTTCACATTATTGCAAAAGAATTGATACAGCTAACATTGCCCAATTAGAAATAATCTCACAAACAAAAACAAATTACATTAGACAACCTCAATTACACTTGAAATATTCAATCAACAGCACAGATTTGATTGATCAAGTTTGAAATTGGCAGCATGAAATTTAATTCCCTGGCTTGGGGCTCCCATCAAGTGCCCCATAGGTTCTATAACCCGACTTCCTACCAAGCATGCCGGCTTTTCCTTTCACCGGCGCTTTCTTCTCTTCCGATGCCGAAACCGAATCGATCTGTTCGCTACTTGCTCCCCAACACGGCGTGTATGAACTCCACGGGCATGTTTTCGGTTTTTTCGCGAACCACCAGCATTCCTCTGTGGAACGCTGGTTGGGTAACCAAGGGATACAGTTTTTACTGACATCCAGTTTTTTACTGCCCTGTTTTATCAGTTCCCAGCAGCTGGGCCCGAGCGAGGTTAAGTAGTTGTATGACAGGGATAGGTTCATGAGGTGACCGGTGCAGGCCAACTTGCACAGAGCCTCTGGCACCTCGCCGTATAGCAAATTGTGCGCGAGGTTGAGCTGCTCTATTTTCTTCAGGCAACCGTAAGAGTAAGGTATCGGACCGGTGATATAATTAAAACCGGCATCAAAGACTGTAAGCTTTGTAAGTTTGCCGACTTCAGGGGGAAGACAGCCTGAGAGCTGGTTGTTCAAGAAGAGCACCTAAAATATATATGATTAATCTTAATTAGGTTCTCTACAACATCAGAATCATTTTTGTTGTTTTTTAACCGCCAAAAACTTGAGTATATAAAATTTTGAAAATTTTGGTTCCTAATTTTGAATAGTATACCTCTAGGAGGTTCTTGGCATAGCCAATGGAGGAAGGAATCGGGCCGGTGAACAAATTATTGGCAAGCGATAGGTATTGCACTGGCGAGTAACCTAAGTTGCTTGGCAGATAGCCGTTGAACTTGTTATTGTTCAGAAATATGGCAATGGCATAAGGCAATTTGCTGAACACATCAGATGGCACGGAACCTAAGTATGTGTTGAACCGTAGGTCGAGGAAGGTGAGGTTCGATAGAATTGCGTTTTGAGGAAAATAGCCTTGCAATTTGTTGTTACTCAAGTCGAGCTCGTAGAAGTACGGGTTAACGTTTTGGTTGATGTACGGCGTACCGCCGGTAAAATTGTTCGAGTTCGCGTGGAAGAGCGCGAGCTCAGTGAGATTTCCGACGAACACCTGCAATTGTTACATCTCATGTCATCAATCAGTTAATATATAGATTTATGGTGTGTGTGTGTGTGTAGACACTACACACAAACATGTAACAGGAGATCAGTACTAACTGGTAATCTTTTTTTATCTTATATTAATGCAAGAGAAGAAAATGGCCTTTATGTCAGACAAGATGTAACCAATGAGAGGAACAATGTATCCAATTAAAATCAATCAAAGAGGTGGGACCAGGTCGAAGGTATTTTGGCTGGTATCTGTCACGAGCTGATGTATTGAAATGGCTATTCAGCATGCATGAGTAATAATTGTTAAAATATTGATGTGGTCCTTGAATAATTCTCAGAAAATTAGATAGAAATTGTCTGTTAGTCTGAAAGAAATAAGAAGAAAAAAAAAAGAAAGATACCAGCTTTTATATCAAATTAATTAATAGTTCCCCAGTTACCCTACAAAATAATTATAGTTATATTTTCTATTCCTGCGAAGGTGATATTACAATTTGTTTTTTATGCAATTCATTAATAGTAGGAATAATATAGCATAATGACAAGAAATATAAATATAAAAAAAATCTAATTTGAAAAGAAAGGAAATATAGAAAGGTCTCCCTACCCAAAATTATATGCATGTAATTAATTCAAAAGATATAATGCACACTATATATATTGTCACTAGCTAGATTATTAATCAAATTTAACTGAATTTATCTAGCAAGAATATAGAAACTCATACATACATCGAAATGCTCTGAGCTGAGAGCGTTCCCGTTGAAATCAACAGAAGCGACTGCGACATTATCTTTGCTATAACCAGGCGGCGCTTCGCAATAAAAACCGCAATATGACCCGCAAATGTCGGGCCCATTCCACGTTTTAATAATCCCTTGTGGGTCACAAGTAATGGTCTTCTTGAATGCTTGTATCACCAAATATGACCTGTAAAGAAAACAACTCTTGAAATCGCTCGGTTTCACGGTCGATGACGACGGGGAAGGTGGGTTCCTCGACGGGGAAGGTGGGTTCCTCAACGGGGAAGGTGGGTTCCTCGACGGGGAAGGTGGGGAGGAACCGCCAATTCCTATTCCAATTCCGATGCTGATACCGGTTCCTTTCCCTCCTAAACTGATGTCAAGGGATAAGGTGGTTGGAATAAGGGAAGATAGAACAATGCATTGTATGAAGAGAAAATAGGTAATGGTCAAGGGGCTTGTGCCCATTTTGAGTAGCTTTCTCTCAACTGTTTATCAAGTTGAGAAAGAGAGTGAGGAATTGCGAGGGAGAGAATGGTGACTTAAAAGAGTTTGAATAAAATATATATATAGTACATGATTGGGGTATGCATTTAATTACATACTTTTGTGGGACCTTTTCATATGTTTAAATAGGAATTATCTTATCTAGAAGTTGGATTCAGTGTTGGTACATTTTAATTAAGAAATTTATTAAGAAACATGAAAAAATATTAATTATTTCTTGCCTTTCAGATTTTAAAATACACTTTTTTTTTAATTTAAGAGTTATTAAAATTATGGTATTATTTTTGTACGCCTTTTTATTTTTCGATTTGATGCTTATTAAAATCAAATATTACTTTTGCTTGTCAAATTTTGAGCTTCATTTTATTTATTTATAATGCAATACATGCTTATCTAAGCTATTATTATTATTATTATTATTATTATTATTATTATTATTATTATTATTATTATTATATGAGTCCATTGCAACCTAACTTATTTGACATCCGTGACAACGCATGCAAGTAGAAGAAAAATTGATAGTTATCAAGTAGGTTTGTTGTCAATCTACAATATGGAGAATATATTAATTATTTAATATATCTTATTTTCATAATATTTTGTTAATTGATAGTTATCAAGTAGGTTTGTTGTCAATATATATAACATATATATCTTAAGAGAAATTAATTAGTCCAATATCTCTTTCACATATGCTCAAATAAATTATTATCATAGAAATTTAATTATTTTTTTGTGAGGTTAATTATTTCCGTAGTAGACTCAATTTTTGTGAGGGGGTACATAAGTATAGAACTACAAATTAATGCAACCGCACAAAAGTTCATTAGCCAACTTTATATTTGTTTTCTTCTACTTGAAATAATTTAACAGTATTGTCATTTTGTAGCAATTTCATCCTCTACTTGAAATAATTTTTTTTTTCCAGCTATGCAAGAGATAAATGGTCGGTTGGGATGCTCTCCTGTTTTACTGAGTCCACATGGGAGTACTTTTTTTTTTTTTTTTTGAATAAAAATTGGAGGTTAAGCCACTCAACTATTTAATACTCTTATTATAACAACAAATGATTTCTCTCATCCGGGTTTCGAACCCATAACCTCTCACGTAGAGACAATGTGCCTTTGCTACTAGATCAAAGGCTGGTTCTCACATGTGAGTACTTATGTAAACTAATATGGTCTGAAGTACTTTGCTATTCAATTGGATCCAATCCAACCTTCGGTTTTTAAATGGACGGTGCTTCAGATTTGTCATGAATAATCTTTTTATGCATGCATTTAATTACTTCTTCATTTTGTTAGTTTGCATTTATATATTTTATTTTGTTCTAATTTTTTTCATTAATTTTATATTCTGTTATTTAATATTTGTTGGTAGGTAGCTGCTTATCAATTTTTTTTATAGAAGTGTTTCGATTCATTACCCCGTTCAATTAGGTATATTGGAGATGAACCCAAGATTGTGGAGAGTGTTGTATCAATACTCTCCGCAAAATGTTAATATTAATAATAATAATAATAATAATAATATTAATATTAATAATAATATACAAAATATTATTTTAGTGTTTATTCTTCTTTTATGGTATATTAGTTTTGATGTGAATCAATCATTTGAAAAATCAAAATCTATAAATTATTTACATTAGTACGTTTTTACAAGCTCTTGATGACAATGAAAACAAAGTTGAAATGTCACAACTTTTTACACGTGCATAGATAAAATAATGTAGATCATATCCAACAGTTTTATTTTGACTTTTAAGTTTTAAATTTTGGGTTATTGAAGTTCTTAAAAATGGAGGCATAATGGAGACACAAAAAATGAAGGCATTTGAACCCTCCTCATTTATATAATAATTAATTTTTATAAGATAGTAACATAAATGTATCTTGAGAAATTGTCACATGTATGCTAATTAAAAATAATATGAGGAGGCCTCAAATGCCCATTGCTTCATGCTCCAATCGTATCCAACATCTTTATCTTCAATTTTAAAATTTAAACAGACGATCCGAACTGCTCAACATGACGTCCACGTTTAAATATGATTGGAGACCATATTTTATATTTTTTGGAAATTTTTTACTATTTTTTAAGATAGTTACAAAATCACTGTTTTTGGAGAAATTGTGGACCATCTAAAAATAATTATTTTGTACCTATCTTAAAAAATAGTAAAAAATTTCCAAAAAATATAAAATTTGGTCTCCAATCATATTTAAACGTAGATATCATGTTGAGCGGTTCGGATTCTCTGTTTAAACTTTGAAATTGAACATAAAAATATTGGGATACGATTAGAACATAAACTTTGAAATTAAAGATAAAAATATTTGAGATACGATTGGAACATGGGTCCAGATCTCCTAAAGTAACCCAATCTTTGGGTTTTGGATCGAGAACGTCCGGATTGAATTCGTCGCTCGAGATCGTCTCGGAATTCGAATTCGTCGTCGGGATGTGTGTGCTCACTTCAGGGATAGATTTTCACGGATTCGAATCGGACGGTCTGAATTCAAAATCTAAAGATTGAGTTACTTCACTAGATCCGAATTCTTGGAACATAAAGTAATGGGGACATTTGAGGGAAATTTTTGATTGGTAGTAATTAATAGAAAAGAAGAGAGACAAATGGTAAGATTATAGTAATATTTATATTGGTAGTAAGATCGGCAGAATTTCTACCGATCTTAACTTTTTTTGTTAATCTGATGTATAGATGGAGAGAATTTTTATATTTGATTTCTAGTAAAATATGAAAAGTTTTCAAAAAATAGATGAAATGTTTTGATATATCTAAATTTTAAGATACTTTCTCTATTTTTTTGTAAAAAAATATATATTTTACTAGGAACAAACTGATTTAGATCAGTATAAATTCTACCGATCTTACCAACAATATAAATAATACTCTAATCTTACAGTTTGTCTCTCTTCTTTTCTATTAATTACTACCAATAAAAAATTTCCACATTTAGTATATAGTGGAAGGAGACCAAACAAAGGGAGAGGGAACAATTAAAGATCCCTTTGGTAGTTGAAACAGCTTTATCACTGCTTCATCATCTCCGTGTGTTTATAGTTTATACTTTTATATTGTAGTATTGTACCCTGTATTGTTTGTTTCTTCTCCCAATTGTTTATGACCTACGCCAAAAAGGCATCCAGCTCATGACTTAGAGGTCCACTATCGTTTGCTTCCAAGAGTTTCATGATAAAATAATTAGTGGGTGAATACACGAGTTAATTAAAAGATGGTTTAATGATAAATATATATTTATCTATGAAAGTAGAAAACCGATTTACTTCATGAGTAATACATATACATACAAAATTTATGAATTCTCGAATTATTTTAATATATAGTCTAACGGTAAAAAAAATGATGAAAAATAAATTGCATTAATATTAAATTATAAAATTTCTTTTTTAGACCGCTTGACTTTTATATAAAATTAAATTGCATATCTACTAATTTTGTATGTAAACACGTCACTCATGAACTACATGGGATTCAACAGTTTGAATTTATCATTTGAAGTCAATTTGATAAATTTTTGACTTGGTGAGTTTAAGAACACTCTAGTTGACGAGTTAGGCGCACTTACATATAGTGAAGGAAAAAAATGTGACGACGTGACTAATAACATGTCGTGACTTGGTTAGTCATGTTACATGACATGATTAATTTTTTTTTTCACATGACATGATATGATATGACTAAAATGATAGATGAAAATTATAATTATATTTAGCAAACTTTTTTTTTTTTTCAAATTTTATGTTTGTTAAAATTAAAAACATGCTAGAAAGTATGAAAAAATTATATAATAAATTAAAATAAAGAATAATATTGAAAAAACTGGTTATGATATCACGTGACGTGTTGTGACACTACTACAGAAAAACACTTCACCATCAGTTCAAATCGCAATTTGCAATCGGGTTCCGAACAGATGTCTATCGCCCCTATATTTAAGGTATACACATATGCCATCTTAACTTCGGTGAGATGGAGCAACCTTAACTTCGGTGATAGAGCCAGGAAGGGTGGCCGCCCAGTGCAAGTGAGAGAAAGAGAAAACCTAAATTTGGAGACCTTTGGAGTACTCGCTGTGGAGAAAAGTGATCGATCAATATTTGAAAGTTGAAATGACACCTACGGTACTGATCAAATATATGAAATAAATTTTAAAAATACATGTGCCATCAGCTCCGTATGTGGACGATAGTGTATATACTTAACGCCATCGGCTCCTTGTAATAACGATGTCGTATATGCTTAACGCCATCGGCGTATTACGATGGTGATTTTCAAATCTTGAGAGATGCGAATTTTTATGTGACAAAACTTGACTGTGGAGTTGGACCTAAAATGTGGCGAACATAACTAATTATTTTCACTACTTATACATATGACACCAAAATAACAGTTCAGCAATAGTGAATTGTTAAGCTTTTTGTGTAGAGTAGAGGTTTGGTACTAAAAGGACCACTCACATTGCCTAAATAAAAGTCCAATTCTAGGCTTGCAATTTCGGATCATTTTGGGGACGAGTCAATAATTTAATAAAACCAAAGAAACAAAAATATAAATTTTTATTTAATTATAAATTAATTAATGCTTTGATGTTAGAGTGAGTCTATGGTACTATGCATAACACGGATTGGTCCGTACTACAGATCAATATTTTCATTTTCAAAATTCTAACGGTTGATCCGAACCATTCAACCTGAATTTCATATGAGAATATACTTGTGGACTAAATTTTTTATTTTTTAGAATTTTTTTACTATTTTTTTAGATAGGTAGAAAAACACTGTTTTTGGATGGTCCAGAATTTTCAGATCAAGTGATTTTCTACCTATCTTAAAATATAGTAAAAAAGTTCGAAAAAATATAAAATTTAGTCTGCAAGTACATATTCATGTGGAGATCACGTTGAACGGTTCGGATTGACTATTAGAATTTTCAAAATGAAAATATAACTCCGTAGTACGGGCAAATCCGTGCTATGCATAGTACCATAGACTCACTCTTGATGTTATATCTCACTCCTTTAACTCCTTTATGGATACAACTTAAATATATTAAAATATTGGCTACAATTAGAATATTTAGAAAATGCCAAAAAAAGAGAAAATATTGGTGGGAACACCCAATAAATGGGTTTATAAGAAACGTGCTGATTATGCTCCTTTCAAATGAAATGGCCAAATAGATAATAATGCAACTCTTACTTTTTCTTTTGAAGAAAAAATCAGAAAAAATGTAAAAAAATGAAAAAAAATATTATAAACAATTATAAAATAACGAAACAACGTTCTAAACAAAAATATTGTTTACAAAAATATATTTATTGTTCGAAATTTGAAATTATAGTTTGGAATAAATAATGACATAAATTATATATTGTTTTGGTCATCTGCAGTCACTCATGACCACTTGTTGTGCCGTGTGAAGTATGGTTACAATATAAAAATAGACATGACATGCGACCACATACATGCTGTGTTGTGGCGAAAAAATACCGTGCCGTGACGTGTTTGGTCAAGCCGTAATTTTTTTTACATCCCTATCCTATCAGGTAGGTTTTACCAAAGAAAACAACATGGGTCCCCAACTTGTATTTTTTTCAGTCCCTGTTCTTGTATGGTAGCAGTAGCAACAATTTTTTCCTTTTCCTTCTTTATTATTTTGTATTTATCCCGTTTTTTGGATGGAGAAAGAAAAAGTGAAAAACAAAGTTGTGTGAAACATGCATGTGATAGGAACAGCCAATCAACACATAACACTCAGTTGATGTACGTGAGAGCGATTTACATGTGCTGATGTGCATGTCAGGCAGAGATTCTTTCGAAATCTATGTTTCTAATTCCTTTTTTAACTTTTGACTTATGTGTCCATTGATGTCAGTAAGTTTCTATTACGACTTGAGAGTAGGTCCGATGCCCATCGGACCTACTTTGGTTCGATGGGTTTAATCACCGTTGATTTTCTTTAAGATTCGTGCAGAACGCTTTAAACGTAGTGCGTATCTGTTTCAATTTCCGTGCACACAAATCTTAAGTTAGATCGGACGGTCATCATGCTTGTTGAACTAAAAGTAGGTTCGATGCCCATCGGACCTACTCCGTTCTCTTCTATTACAAAAAGGACATAACAATAGTTTCATTTAATTCAGTTATATGAGTACTTGGTAATAAATAGAGTGAAAAAAATGTGCCGTGCTTATTAAACACTTTGTGATTTTGATTTTGTGCCGTACTGTGTTGTGATCAAGTTAATTTTTCACGTGCTGTGCCGTGACCAAAATATTAAGAAATGGTCACAGTACGCAAATGGTCAACACGAGTTACGCTGTGCCCAAACGTGCTGTGACCAAATGTGACTCGCATGACTATTTGATCATACTTTAGGTTAGTTTCTTCAAGATTCATCATTTAGTCAAGATCTAATAGTCCTAATTACACGTGACTCGCGTGACCATGTGTCCTACCGTATCGTGAATAGATCTTTCGCGTGCCGTGTCAAATTTTCTAAAGATAGTCATGGCACGCGAATAGTCACGGCACGGAACACACAAATCACATGGTAAGTAACCGACACGCATACCGTGCCATTCCGTGCCGTAACCGTGCGTTCTATAACAGAGCTGGCTCCGCCGTGCCATTTTTCCCACTTTAGTCATAATTGATAAAGCATCATGCTATGGTTTACTGATAGAAGCTACAAATTATACTAAGGAAAAAATTAATAATTAGATTATATCGGCCTTATTAAATCCAATACAGCAGCAGTTGAGTCAGAAGTCATTTTTCTAGTGGCCTAATAAGCAACTTGATAGATGCTATACTGAATCGTTCTATTTGGAAACTGGAATTGAATTGGTTTATTTCTGTTGGGTTTCGGTTGAATTTCGAGTTGTCTTGCTTCGGATCATTTTTTAATTTCGTTTTGGAACTGATTGGGTGGGATGGAGTTGAATTGGGTCAGATTTATGTGTCAGATTTCAAATTACTTTTGAGAATGGAGAGCAGGTTGGGTCCGATGTCTATCGGACTCAAATTTGGGTCCAATGGGTTTCAGAACCGTTCGATCTGCTTCAAGATTCATGCGCACGAATTTTAAAGCAGACGCTAAAGTTGCGCTAGTGAATCTTAAAATAGATCGGACGGTCATCAAACCATCGAACTCACTTTGAGTCCGATGGGCATCGGACCCAAATTGACCTCTCGAGAATGTTATCGTCTCGGATCGATTCGGATAAGATTTTTTAATCACATTCAGGTTAAAACCGGATTGAGTCTAATACTGATAATTGCTCGCACGAATCTCGATGTGGATTGAATGGCTTATACCGAGTATAAAACAAATATTGATCCGATGTCGATTTATAAAAGAAATGCCACGTTGAAACTTGAAACTGGTAATTATCTTTCCTTTTTTCTTCCTCCTTGGTTACTTTCATCTAGTCGTTAGATCCAACTTGAAATTTGATTGCAAAAAACCAACAATGCAAACAATTATTTTGGAAGGTAGAGGATGCCATGATTTTGAGGTCATTCCTTTTCCAATCTAGGCTTTATTATGTGTCCTTGTTCTCCCTTACATCAATTATTGTATGGAGAAACAAAATTGGATTTATATACGTAGAGTTCATCTGCTAGCACTGTTCCTAATAATTCAAAAGTATATAACTGGCATCAACCAGAAATGACAGATCTTAAAAAGAAAATGAAAGGGACTACAATGTATTATATATATCTAAACATCACATGATAAAATTAAAATTAATGAGATAATAAAGAAGAAAAGAAAGAGCCGCCGGAAACGGGACCCACAATGTCTGGGACAGATATCCTCTCAGGTACGTGACTCAAGCAAATTGCAACGGCCGGCCTAGATTAATTCTATCTGGGCCAAACTCAATCCGGTGCCTATTGAGACTGTAGGGGTCTGTTTTGAGATTCGTGCCATGTTAAATGGGCCGTTCGATCATAATTTGCTTGAGTCAGGTAACCTGAGGTGATGTGAATCCTGAATGGACAACTCTAAGATGAGTATGTTGCATGATAACTGCCAGTGGGGCCCTCTCAAACGCTATTTCTAGTACTGGAGATGTCCTTGGAGCAAAAAAAGAGCTTAACTAAAACTGGCAAATGTTTCAAATACACTGATTTCTGTTTTCCTTTTTATTTGCTGATTAGTGTTGCTTAAAACTTGTAATTAGCTGGACTCTATAAATAATGATGGAAACAATTGATACTGTTTGCTAATTAAATAAAGAACCCACATCTTTCTTGAATTTTCTTCTTTTATAATTCTCAGCTGTTATCTGTTGTTGAGTATTTTGTACATCACAGTTCATGACCTGTTTACCCCCAATTAAAATTCTCCAAATTACATAGCACCTTTGAAGGCAGTATCAGAGCTTCAACCCAAATTCAATAATACCTTCTCCCAAGATAGCATCTTTGAAGGCTCATCAGTCAATTTCGAGATGATTAAATCCAATTGACTTAATTTTTGTAGATACACACCAGAACAACTGACACATTATACAGTGTCTCTGATATCTAAGTCTCCTCTAGTCTGAGTGATTTGAAAATTGTTTCAAGTATTTAAGAACATAGTAATTGAACCAAAATAAAATTTAGACAACGATTACAATAACAAAAGTATTGAAAGGATCTCTTTCTCATTCTTAAAATACAAGGAGACCCAAAATTTCCAATTGATGCTTGCTTTCTGAGTAGAGAAACAGTAACAGCAAAATTAAGGATGATAAGTCCATACTGAACCAATGTGAAATGTGAATATGTCAGAGGGTCATTTAAAATAAGAAAAATTTTATGAAATGAAAATACTTCAGAGTAAAAAAGAAACTCCTCTGTTATTACTATCATAAAACATGTTTAAGCTTATTATTGTACCAACGCCCGTCCATGGACGGGTTCTACGCTATTTATTTAGGAAATCCTCAATTAAAGTAAAAATATTCATTAGTTTGAAATGATCACACTATCCTCAATTAAAGTAGAAATATTCTGTTACCTCAGAGGATATGGATTCCATTACATAGCACCTTTGAAGGCATTAGCAGAGCTTCACCCCAAATTCAATACCTTCTCCCAAAATGGCACATTTGAAGGCTCACCAGTCAATTTAAAAATAATTAAATCCAATTGACTGAATTTTTGCTAAACCAAACTAACACATTGTACTGTGTCTCTGATATCTAAGTCCCTCTAGTCTAAGAAATTTGAATTTTTTTTCAAGAATTTAAGAAAATAGGTAATTCTAATGGGAAAAAAGTATAATAAAATATATTGAACCAAAATGAAATTTAGAAAACAATTACAATAACAAAAGTATTGGAGGGCCCTCTTCCTCTTTCTTAAAATACAAGGAAAAACTTGGGCCCAAAACTGGATAAACTTGAGCCCAAAACTGGAAAAACTTGGGCCCAAAACTGGAACTGGAGATTCAATTACTTCAATTGGGACCAGAAGTAGACCCAAAATTTCCAATTCATCCTCACTTTGTAAGTAGAGACAGTCAGACTGTAAGTGCTTACAGTAACAGCAGAATTAGGGACGATAAGTGCTGTACTGCCCCAAAAGTGATATTACAGAGGGTCATTTGAAATAAGAAAAAAGTTCAGCAAATGATTAAAAAACAAACTCTACTCTAATATTAATATCATGAAGCATGTTTACAAGCTTATTATTGTACCAACACCAGTCCATGAACAGGTCCTACACTATTTATTTAGGAAATCCTCAATCAAAATAAAAACATTCATGAGGATGGATGATCGCACAATCATAACTACTCGTGGGTTTACTACCAAACATGGCTAAGCCCTATCAATGAAATAAAGTAGCCAATTATAACAAACAACTAAGCCATTTATAAGAAGATAAAACGAGCTTTCTACAATGACACCGATGCAGAAGCAATGTCTGTCATGGACTTCAATTCCTTCCACACTTTGGTCGACAGACCCGGCCTATTTTTTCTCATTAGATCACTGCATCTAAGGCCCAATGAGATCATCCTCTTAGCCTCCTTAAACGGCCAGGGACCTGCTGAAGCATCAATTATTTTTTTCAATGTACCCTTCTTTTGTGCCTTCTCCACCAATTGCCTTATACCCATTGGGCTTTTGCATGTAGCAAGTCGCAACAATATAATTCCAAAAGAATAAACATCATATTGTGGAGTTATCTTCCCTGTTGAGAAGTACTCAGGGTCCATGTAGGCAAATGTTCCCTTTGGACAATCTGTCCAGTGGTATGGTATACTTTCGCTGGCTGTGAAGTTAAGTTCACGACAGAGGCCAAAGTCGCTGATTTTGCTTGTGTCGTTCCCATCAAAAAGAATGTTTTCGGGTTTTAGATCACCATGCACAATTCCATGAGGTTCGATAGAGTGTAAGAAGATCAGTGCAGCGCAGATCTCAAATGCAATACGAACTCGTGCTTGCCATGAGAGAGGCAAAGTGTTGTTTTTGCAACGTAGACGGTCTTCTAGGCTACCATTTGGTAGGTACTCATAAATAAGTGCACGGGTCTCTGCACATGCCCCTATAAGTTTCACAAGGTTTGGATGCCGCACTTTGTGTAGAGTTTCAACCTGGGTTGTTTAAATTAACTTCTGGTTAATTATATATACAGTAAATACATATTATGAGACAAATCAGATTATTATTCTGTTCAATTTCCAAGGGTTATTAATCTTAGAGCGAAAGTACAGAGATTCATCTAGATGAAAACAATCAAAGACATTATAAAGATTTTTAATTGACTAAGAATTTTGTACTGCTAGCTTTTCCATGAGTGTTTTGTAGAAGGCTTAAAATTATTTACTCTGAGTTGAAGTTGGCGGTTGATTTCCCTCTCTAGTTATTATCTCTAACTGTTGTTATTTACTCTAGTCAAAGTTGTATTTTAGTTTTATTTAAATAAGCATGTATAAATATATATACTGACTAAGGTAGATACCTCCTGATCAAATTCTCTTGCTCCTTGACTGCTTCCTTCTTTCAGAATCTTAATTGCAACAGTTCTATATTTGTGGAGGTTGCCCTTATACACAATGCCAAACCCGCCTTCTCCAAGTTTAAATGACTCATGGAAATTGTTGGTTGCATCTTGAAGCTCTGAGTAGCTGTATTTAGAATAGTAGTTTGCCTTGGAAAGCCAGTATGACTCATCCTTTGTTTTCTCCGATATTCCTATACGGTGCATGTTCTGTAATTGACATATCACATAGGTCTTAAATAGCAAAAAAATCATCAGATGATGTCTAATACTAAACTAAAACAAACGAAAGTAAGCACGCAACATAAGAAATTCATTTTGTAGTATAATATATGACATGTTTGGCAATATTAACTTCCATCTTCCAATCTTCTCAAAAAGCAAACAGAGAAAAAAATGAGAAGGGGAGGGAGCGGTGTTATGTAACTAAACCTCCTCAAGAAATTCACTTAGAAATGATAACAAATGTCCATCTTCATCCATTGCTCTTCTCCAAAGGAACTCGGCATCTTCCGCCATTTTCTCTTCAGAATTTAATTCACTTGAAACTAATTGTGAAGTTTCCGGACCTGTAGTCTTCTAACACGAAACAACATTATAAGTACAACAAAGGAATAGCATTATGATTAATTAAGAGAACTAAACATGTATATGCATAAACAATAATTACCAGATCGTTTATCATTATTTCCGTCCCCGTTATATGTTGTATTCTTGCATGCATAGCACAACCCAATGCTACGTGTTCATCGTACATTATATTTCTTGGATATTTACCAAAAATTTTAGTCAATATTTCAAAAATTGCTGCAATGTAGCATCCATTTCCAACAGTCTCTATTAACTCAATATTCTCCACATTCAACCCGGATTCACTCAACGCCTTCTTTAATGCCACCTCAATTTTTTTCAATATTGAAATGCTCAAGCTTTCAAACTCTTTCCTCTTGATTGACAGGTTAACATCTATCGAACCTGGAAAGTTCTTAATGCAAAAGGATGCCGTATTGTTAATGCTTAGATCATTTTTCAAGCTCTCACAAGCCTCACTGAGGCGAACACAAGCACTGCTGCTTTCAAACACATCAATATTATATTCCTTTCTAATCTTAAATGCAAAATGCTTAAACAACATTTTATCAAATTCCCTTCCTCCTAACGACCTGGCATAACCCTTGTACAAAATATTCACGGACCTTTTCTTTTCAAAGTAACCAATACCCCTAGTTTTGTAGGTATCCCATTTGAACTCAGCAAAGCAAATTTGCATGTTGGCATGTCCAATATCAACAAATGCCACAATACGCGGAGGTCCCAATAAGGTTTCATGTGCCACTACCAATGCTGTTGCTTCATCGAGGAGGTAGAATGAATTAGACAAACCAGCCATTTTTGCAGCTTGAAGCACGTCCGTCTTTTGTTGATCCGTGAAGTAGATTGGAATCCCAATACAAGGAGAAGAAGAAGAAGAAGAATGTGCTTGAAATTCCGGAGTGGAAATCAACATAGCAAGGATCTCAACAGGGGTGAATGCTCTGTCTTCTCCGTTGCATCTACCGTGGACCAAGGGATATCCATCGGGACCTTCAATTACTCTAAAAGGAATGTAATCAAGCTCCAATTGCAGCTCTGGATCAGAGAATTTCCAACCCAAAAGACACTTTATTTGAGAGATCTGGGTTTTGAAATCAGTACTCGCCCAGGGAAAATCAATATCTCGAGGAAAAATGTCATTCTCATATATCACATGGCAACTCCAATTGCCCAAATCAATCCCCACCATACTCATATCTGATGGATGGCTTAAATCTTAATTTCTATTTCTGGCATGTAAAAACAAGAAGAAATCAACCTTACTAATACATCACTGCATATGTACATATATATTTAATTAATTCATTGAATTTTATTTGAGATAGTACATCAAGCTCTGCTTATCTTTTATATATATAGTTAAGCTGTCAATTATATCAGAAAGAAAAAAATGCAAACCAACCTGTCAAACCTGTATATATATATATATATATATATATATAGGGGCTGGCTACTATGCTTATATAAGCATATGCCCACATATGCTTATAACTCATTTTTGTGTTTCCAATGTTCAAATGGTCGATCCGACCGTTCATCTTGTTCTCCATATTAATATGTGCTTGGAGACCAAATTTTACATTTTTCTGAATTTTTTTACTATTTATTAAGCCACTTTGAAAATTGCTGATCTGGGTGAACAGTAAAAACAGTGTTTCCAAAATTCTGGACCATATGATCAGCAATTTTCAAAGTGGCTTAATAAATAGTAAAAAAATTCAGAAAAATGTAAAATTTGGTCTCCAAGCACATATTAATATGGAGAACAAGATGAACGGTCGGATCGACCATTTGAACATTGGAAACACAAAAATGAGTTATAAGCATATGTGGGCATATGCTTATATAAGCATAGTAGCCAGCCCCTATATGTATATATATATATATACATATATATATATATATATATATATATATATATTGTTTTCTAGACTTCAAATTAATTGAATTGTTAAGTGATCCATATTAAACTGATCAAGCTAATATATATTAATAATGATGCAGAAGGCAAATACTTACATGAAAAAATTGATGCCTGCTGCTTTAATTTTCTCACCGCTCCTTTTGGGGTTTTCTTCTCTCACTCTGTTTCCTTCTTTTAATTCACTGAGTTGTTCACCCTCTCTCTCGATCTAGAGAGATAATTGGTAGTGGCTGCCAACTACAAGTAGATTAAATTAATCAAAAAACACTTGAGTCATAACAGAATTGTTTGATCTCTAGATCTCTCTCTCTCTCTCTTTCTCTGTTATTTCTCTGTAATGGGACCTTGACGCATTGACTTATGCATTGACTAGGCGGGGACAATTTTGTCTTGTCTTTACATTCTGACCCGTAATAGTACTACGGCCACTACTTTAAAATGAGCCTTTACCGCAGTGGTGGAGCCACGTGTACACATTGGGTATATACCTTTGATTAATACTGTACTTCTAAATTAAAGTTATGTAAAAATATACTTACTTGCAAGGTAATTACAAAATTAAGATTTTATTTTCAAAATTTCCAAATTAATTATAATGTTATACGCTTCATTTTACAACAATTTTGTAAAATAATCCTCTTTAATTAACTGTATTTCTGTAAATATAAAATTACAAGAAGTACTTAATTTAACAAATAATTATAAAATAATTATTTAACCACTTCTTAAATAGATTTAAAACCCTCTTTAGATAGAAAGATTGAAGTCTAGCATTCTAACTTTTATTAATGTTCATAAAAGACTTCTCAACTGAATTTTGAACCCAAAAAATCTCTTACACGGAGAGTATTGTCCTTTGACACTAAAACAAATTAAGATTGGCTATTTTAAAGCGTATTACTTTAAATTGCAACTTATTCAAATTGGGTCTACATCGGTCGAATGACTTTTAATTGCTACTTACTCAAATTGACTATGAATGGGAAAAAAAATTGTAAGAGAAATTTATTGGCGAATGGACGGAGACAAAAATGAATAGTGGGGTTGTCAAAGTAGAAATGAAAATCTGTTGTTATTCTTATTCTCGGAGAATAACAGAATACTGTTTTCTCTCTTATTCTCTCCTTCTCTCTTGCATTTCATATCACCCTAAGATAACGAAATATGATCAGAATTCACACAAACATTAAAAAGATCTGATGCATTATATTTCGGATCGGATTGATCGAGATTTTGATTAAATGGCCTGGATCAAAACATTAATATTTTGTTACCTTAGAGGATATGGATTCTCTACATGTCCATCCCTTATCCAAATAAAATTAAAAAATATACTGTTATTTTATATTTTTCCAACTTTTTTTTTATTAAAATATACGTATATAAGGTTTAAAAATGATAAAGTTTGTCTACTTCTGAATTTAAAAAAATGTTTTTATCTATTTTTTCTCAGAAAAAATATAAATATATTTAATATTCAAAATAATTATAAAAGGAGGGTTCAAATGCACCATAGTATTGTGCGTTAATTATGCTCCACATTCTTATCTCCATTTTCAAAGTTCGAACAGTCGATTCAAACCGCTCAACCTGATCTTCATAATAACCGAATACAGCACATGATGGTTCCTATTTTGATACTAGTTTAAGGATCCTCATTATTTATTGATAATACTATGGATGACAGAAATAATTGTAGGAGAATTCTCAGCAACTTTTATACCAGATATACAAACAGATTTTTAAGAGCACCATATATGGTTTCAATGCTATAAGAGTATTGAGGTTTAACCAGCTTTTAATAGCAATTAGTTTGTTTAACTCGGTCTAACTCTTCTACTGAGTACTTCCCTTTAGAAGGAATTCAAGGAAATAGGTGGCATAAGTAAGGTTCGATCTTTGATGTCTAGTTGTCTATTACTTCTGATAAATAAGCAGGTGAAAGATGCAATAGCTATTTACACCCGGCTTAATAAGTCACTTAACAGAATTTTAAAATACTTTGGGTATGACGAATACCTCCATGTTACTTTTCTTACCCAAACCATTCAAGAGAAGTTTCTGTTTGTAAGTGCCAGTTTCCAACTAATTAGCACTGAATCATTTTGTCAAACACTTTGTGTGCATAAAATTTTGACCAATTATATAACAAACATTGCATCCAAAACCAGTAGCAACCAGATATCAAGAGCAATTTGCAACTTGGTGTTACTAATACCCAGATTATTCATAAACAAGTCAAACTAATTTTACTGAATTAGAACTCGTAATTAAAATAATTATGTAGGCTGTAAATACTTACAAAAGCCAAATCGACGATGACTACTGTTGCCCTTCTCCTCTCTCACTAATTCTCTTTTGTTTTTGTTTTTTTTTCTTCTGAATTCACCCTCTCTGCCATCATATGAATATGTAGCGTTAGAGGTCATCGCTTAGTCAATGATGTGGGTCGCTGTTAGTGGAGTTTCAACTAAACCCTCAAAATAAATGATGTGCGTCGCTCAACATTGTAGAAACTTTTCGGGGTTTTGATATTCACACGCTCGGAGTTATCATTTTCACAAATTCTTCTCATTTTTTAATTTACGGTGTCAAATCTTTTTTTGCTTTTAGAAACTAATTTTTTTTTGTTTTTTCTCTAAAACATTTGCATCTCAGCAACTAAAATGAGTTTTTAAAAAGAATTTATATTAAATCATGTCAGCAATAATTTAAAAAGAATAAATAATTTGAGTCAATCTTTTTGCCATCGTATGTGGAGTTTATAAACAGTTTTTTAATAAGAAAATTTTCAGCATAGAAACTCTCCCATATCTCTGAAATCGAAACAGAAACTGACATTTCAAATTAGAAACTCTAATAATACAAAGGATGGAGATGCTCCATTTATTATAGATCATTTTATATACTTATGATCAATAAATCAAAATAAAAAATTATATCTGCATTGTGCACAAAAAAAATCTCTTTCGTATGATTAATAATTAATGTGACCTTTTTTTACAAATATAATATCTATTATCCACAAAGAATAAATACAATAATCAAAACTTCCACTTATTTTTATACCATTATATTGTTCTATGTTCTTTCGTTACAAGTTTACCTACAAATTTCAAATTAATGAACTATATATATACTTCAAAATTTTCACTTAGGCATAGCACCTTACATAGCATGGTATAATAAATTGTATTTAAAAGAATATATAATAAATTGTACAATAAATTGTATTTAAAAGAATATATAATAGTTAATTAGTTAATTAAATAGTATTGCATTTTTTCAATCAACAACGACAGTATACTCATGTGCTATAAAATGACTAATATAAAAAAATATTACAAGATAACGATAAATAAGTTTAATTAACAGAACATTCTGAGTTCAAGATATTTTGACTTATTAAGTTAAATTATATAATTTTACAAGAGTGAGGCTACGGTGCTATGCATATCACCAATTGGGTCCGTACTACAGCTCAAAATTTGACTTTTCAAAATTCTAATGGTCGATCCGAACTGTTCAACATGATTATAAAATGAATATGTACTTGTAAATCAAATTTTACATTTTTTCGAATTTTTTTACTATTTTTCCGAAAATCACTTGATCAGAACATTCTGGACCATCCAAAAACAGCCTATCTAAAAAATAGTAAAAAAATTCGAAAAAATGTAAAATTTGGTTTGCAAGTATATATTTATTTTATAATCATGTTGAATGGTTCGGATCGGCCGTTAGGAATTTGAAAAGTCAAATTTTGAGCCGTAGCATGGACCCAATCCGTGCTATGCATAGCACCGTAGCCTCACTCATTTTACAATTAACGAAACAATATTACTGGTAAATTAAATTTCAATCAATTAAAGAGCATAACTAAAAGTAGAAAACTGAAAATCTAGAGGGGGTAACATGCTAGAAAAAATATTGTCTTTTCTTCACATAGTAAATTATTCTTTTATTAAGGGAAGAAGGAAGGAGGTACGTACGTAGATGACAACAAATTTAGAAATTGATCTTTAAGAAGCTTGTTAAATTAAACCAAATAGCAGATAAGAGAAACTGTGAGGGTCCACCGATTAGAACATTTAAAGTTAGTTACGTTAATGATAAATTTTGGTGTGTAAATATCAAACCCCCGACTTTTTGTTTTTTCCTCCTTTGTTTTTTTTTCTTATTACATGATGGACCGGTCTCAGTTGAAGCATATAGAGTAATAGAGCGTTTCTGTCGCATTAGCTCAAATGGGACGAAGTATAATGGGCCCAAAGTTGAGAATCAGACTCAAACAGGAATGAATTTTTTACAGTGCTGAGAGTGCTCATTTTAGGATTAATCAAAGCTATAATTCATTGCAAGGCCCACATATATGAGGAGGGATCAAGTTACAACAAATTTGAGTTACAACAAAGTTACAACAACCATTTTTGTCATTTTCAAAGTCCAAATCGTCGATCCAAACCGTTCAACATGATTATCTAAATAAAATGTGCTTGCAGATCAAATTTTACATTTTTTTGAATTTTTTTACTATTTATTAAGATGGGTACATAATTCAATAGTCTGAATATGACTATTTTTTGTAAAATACTTAATAAATAGTAAAAAAATTCAAAAAAATGTAAAATTTGATCTGTAAGCACATTTTATTGTGGAGATCATGTTGAACGGTTTGGATCGATGATTTGGACTTTGAAAATGAAAAAAATGATTGTTGTAACTTTGTTGTAACTCAAATTTGTTGTAACTTGATCCCTCCTCCATATATATATATATGTGTGCAGTGGTCCATTTTCTTAGCGAGGACATGGCAATAGTTTAATTAATTAAGCTCCATTCATGGCAATATGAGCACTTAAGGTTCAAAATTAAACAAATGATAATTCTTTTGGAGGTTTATTGAAAAAAAAAAATAATAATTAGATTATGACGGCCATACTAAATTTAACACGCAGTTGATTTCGAAATCATATTTCTATTTGCCGAAGCAATGTGTTAGATGCCATGATTTTGATTGAAATTTGATTGCAAAAAACCAACAATTCAAACAATTATTTTGGAAGTTTAGATGATGCCATGATTTTGAGGTCATTCCTTTTTCAATCTAAGCTTTATTATGTGTCCTTGTTCTCCCTTGCATGAATTATTGTATGGTGGTACCAAATTGGATTTATATATATACGTAGAGATTATCTGCTAGCACTGTAGCTAATAATTCAAATGTAACTGGAATCAACCATAAATGATAGATCTTAAAACGGAAAAGAAAGTGACTGCAATGTATTATATATGCAATAAAGAGGTTAAAGTAATATATCTAAACATCACATGATAAAAATTAATAAGATAATAAAGAAAAAAAAAACAAGCCGTCGGGAATGGGACTGCAATGTCAGAATCAACAACTCTTAAGACAATTATGTTGCAGGATAACTGCCAATGGGGCCCTCTCAAATGCCATCTCTAGTACTGGAGATGTCCTTGTAAGTTGTAACATATACTGATTTCTGTTATTTGCTGATTAGTGTTGCTTAATCCTTGTAATTAGCTGGACCTGTAAACTCACCGATTTCATATTGAAATTTAGAATTGTTTTTGTGGTACCAAACATCTGGTACAACATTACATCAACGGAAAAACAGCTAAAGATATCTAAAGACTAAAAAAAGTGTAGACTCTATAAATAGTCATGAAGTTATAGATCGGAGTAGGTCCGATGGGCTTAGGACCGTCCGTTCCGCTTTAAGATCTGTGCGCACAGAAATTGACACGATCACACACAAATATTAAAGCGGATGCACACATCTTAAAGTGGATCGGACAGTCCTAAAGCCCATCGAACCCAAAGTAGGTCCCATGCCCATCGGATATACTCTGCAATCATGATGAAAACAATTGATACATCACAGTCCCTGACCTCTGCACCCCCCAATTTAATACCTTCTTCCAAAATTCCAAACCTTTGAATGCTCATCAGTCAATTTAGAGATGATTAAATCCAATCAACTGAATTTTTGTTATACCAGATTGACACACCTGAATAACTGACACATTGTACTGTGCTCTGGTATCTAAGTGTCCTCTTAGTCCTCTAGTCTGAGAGAAATGAAAATGTTTCAAGTATTTAAGAGAATAGGTAATTCTAATGGAAAAAAAGTATAACAAGAGTATTGAACCAAAATGAAATTTAGACACCGATTACTATAACACAAGTATTGAACGGATCGATCTCTTCCTATTTCTTAAAATTCAAGCAAAAACTTGGCCTCAAAACTGCAACTGGAGATTCAATTACTTCAATTGGGACAAAAAGGAGACTCAAAATTTCCAAATCATCCTCGTTTTCTGAGTAGATACGAGTCAGACTGTAAGTACTTATAGTAACAGCAGAATTAAGGACGGTAAGGGCTGTCCTGAACCAAAGTGATATTACAGAGGGTTATTTGATTAAGAAAAAAGTTTAGGAAATGATTTGAACCAGAAGAAAATATTTCCAGTCCATGAATGGGTCTTACACTATTTATTAAGTAAATCCGCAATCAAAATAAAAACATTTATCAGGATGGATGATCGCACAATCATAACTACTCATAGGTTACTAACAAACTTGGCTAAGCCCTTTCAAAGAAATAAAGTAGCCAATTACAACAAACTAAGCCATTTATTTATAAATGTACCAACTAAGAAGATAAAGAACTTTCTAGAATGACACCGATGCACTAGCAATGTCTGCCATGGACTTCAAGTCCTTCCACACTTTGGTCGACAGATCCGGCCTATTTTTTCTCAATGGATCACTGCATCTAAGGCCCAATGAGATCATCTTCTTAGCTTCCTTAAAAGGCCAGGGACCTGCCGAAGCATCAATTAACGCCTTCAATGTACCCTTCTTTTGTGCCTCCTCCACAAATTGCCTTATACCCCGTGGGTTTTTGCACGTAGCAAGTCGCAACAACAAAATGCCAAAAGAATAAACATCAAATTGAGGAGTTATCTTCCCTGTTGAGAAGTATTCCGGGTCCATGTAGGCAAATGTTCCCTTTGGACAATCTGTCCAGTGGTATGGTATGCTTGCGCTGGCTGTCCAGTTAAGCTCACGACAGAGGCCAAAGTCACAGATTTTGCTTGTGTCGTTTGCATCTAGAAGGACATTGTCGGGTTTTAGATCACCATGCACAATACCATGAGGTTCGGTAGAGTGTAAGAAGATCAGTGCAGAGCAGATCTCTAATGCAATTTGAACTCGTGCTTGCCATGAGAGGGGCGAAGTGTTATTTTTGCATCTCATACGGTCTTCTAGGCTACCATTCGGTAGGTACTCGTAAATAAGTGCACGGGTCTCTGCACATACCCCTATGAATTTCACAAGGTTTGGATGCCGTACCTCGCTAAGAATTTCAATCTGGGAAGTTCAAATAAGTAATTTCTCAGTAACTACAAATATGAACTCTCCTGGTGAGTAGTCAATGTTAACAGAACTATGCATAATTTTTATACAGACACCAGAGCAAAATTACCAAAAAAATTATAGTAAAAAATGCGTATGTACGTTGGTTATTGTTCTTCAATTATTCCTTGTGTACTTTGCTTCGTTTTGATTGGCTGTTGTTTATCATTTCTATTTTTTACGTAATAGTATAAATTGCCCAACAAATATCCCTAACAAAATTTCAATTCAATCCTTTATTGGTAGGAATCGGAATTAATTTTTCATATTGAATGGGTAAACTGATGTTTGAGTGAAATTACAAGCTAAAGTTTAATGAGCAAAAGTTATTCTTTATTGACTAATGACTTTGGCTTATATAGCCTTACAACGCAATCTTATAATTAATACCCTAGATTTACCCTAGATTCTCCCTAGATTATCTCATAATGACACGGGCCTAATCCTAATTAGGCCCATAAACACCCAACAATATATAAACATACAATAAATCTCAACACTCCCCCTCAAGATGGGCGAAAGATATCCACTAAGCCCATCTTGTCACATCCTCTCGCTAAGTCCAACGAATTTAGTCCTTTCGTCAGACAATCTGCTGCTTGGTCTTTAGTTGCAACATGGCCTAACTTCAAGAGTCCACTGTTCAACTTCTCCTTGATGAAGAACCTATCGATCTCGATATGCTTGGTCCTATCATGCTGCACTGGATTGTTAGCGATACTGATGGCTGACTTGTTATCGCACCATAACTTCATTTGGGCCCCTCGGTCCACCTCGAGCTCCACCAGCAAGGCTCTCAACCACAACATCTCTGCCACGCCTAATGCCATGGCCCTGTACTCTGCCTCGGCTGTGGATCTCGCAACCACTGTTTGCTTCTTGCTCTTCCAGGAGACCAAATTGCCCCCTACAAACATACAATATCCAGACGTGGACTTCCTGTCATCGGCACAACTAGCCCAGTCTGAATCACAATAGCCCTCAATGTTCAAGTGCCCATTCTTCCTGAAGATCAACCCCTTCCCTGGTGCACTCTTCAGGTACCTCAGAATCTGGTACACAGCATCCATGTGACCCTCTCTAGGGTCGTGCATATAGCGACTCACCACACTCACAGCAAAGGATATGTCGGGACGAGTGTGGCTCAAATAGATCAAGCGTCCCACCAACCTCTGGTACCTCTCTCTATCAACTGGCTCTCCTGCCTCAGCACTCAGCTTGAACTTCTGGTCAATGGGAGCAGCCGCAGGTTTGCACCCTAACATACCTGTCTCTGTAAGCAAATCTAGCACATACTTCCTTTGAGATAAAACAATTCCTTCTTCACCACGAGCTATCTCGATCCCAAGGAAGTACCTCAGCTGCCCCAAGTCTTTTACCTCAAACTCCTTGCCCAATTTGGCCTTCAGCTGAGCAATCTCACCCTCATCATCACCAGTGATAATCATGTCGTCCACATACACAGCAAGCATTGTAGTGTGAACTCCATGTCGTCTAAAGAACACTGTATGGTCTGCATTGGTCTGTCGATACCCCATGCCTACCATAGCTCTCCTAAACCTGTCAAACCATGCCCGAGGAGACTGCTTCAGCCCATAAAGAGACTTCTTGAGTCTGCACACCTTACCAGCCGTCTGTTTCGTGCCGAAACCTGGTGGTACCTCCATGTATACCTCCTCCAACAAATCACCATGGAGAAAAGCATTTTTCACATCAAGCTGGTGTAACTTCCAACCCTCATTCGCTGCCAAGGAAATGAGTGTTCGCACTGTGCTCATCTTTGCCACGGGCGCAAAGGTCTCATCATAGTCGATGCCATAAGTCTGACTGTACCCCTTTGCTACCAATCGGGCCTTGTAGCGCTCAACCCGACCCTCTGGGTTTTGCTTCACTGTGAAGACCCACTTGCAACCCACTGCCTTCTTGCCTGGTGGTAGTGACACGAGCTCCCAGGTGTTATTCTTGTCCAGAGCCCCAAGTTCCTCCAGCATGGCAGCTTTCCACTTCGGATCCTCCTTAGCAACCTGCCAACACTTAGGGATAGAGACAATGTCCAAAGATGCAATGAATGCTCCATGTACAGGTGATATGTGAGAGTAAGAGACAAAATGTGCAATATCATGTGGAAAGCCATATCGATCAGGTGGAACTCCCGCATTGCTGCGAGAGGTCCTCCTTATCGATAGGGGAGTGGGAGGAGTAGAGAGAGGAATCATATCACCTGTGTACTCTGAATCTGAGGTAGATGGTGTAGGTGTCTCAGGAGTCGGAGAAGGCAGGGACAAGGGACTTGGCACAGGTGGCACTGTTGGCATAGCTCCCTCAGCTTCCTTTCTTCTCCTCGTGTATACTCTCAGCTCCCCCTGAGTCTGAGTTCCACCATTCTCGGGTTCGGTCCTCTCACCACCCGGCACCACAGCCGACTCCATAATCGGCCCAACCGGCGTAATCGGACAAGGAATATCCCCCACACTCACCATCCTCCTCTCAATATCGCTACTATCCTCCCCCTCTCGCCTCGTACCTCCTGTATCGAGCGAATCCTCAAAAGGCGATGCAACCTGAGAGGAGTAGTATGGCTCTAACTCTCTAAATGTGACATCCATACTAACAAACAACCTCCTCTCCACCGGACTCCAGCAAACATACCCCTTCTGAGTAGCCGAATATCCAACAAACACACACTTCACAGCCCTTGGATCCAGTTTTCCCACATTTGGTCTGTTGTCCTGCACGAAGCACACACAGCCAAAAGTTTTGAGAGGGAGAACATTTCCATTCTTACCTCTTAGCATCTCAATCGGAGACTTCCAATCCAATACCCGTGAGGGCATCCTATTGATCAGGTAGGCCGCTGTTAGGACTGCTTGCCCCCACAAATATTTTGGTACCTTCATTGACATCATCATACTCCGGGTCACCTCAAGGAGATGCCTGTTCTTTCGCTCAGCTACCCCATTCTGCTCTGGTGTGTAAGGACAGGTGGTTTGATGTTGTATTCCCTGGGATGACAAGTAATCTCCAAATGCCCTGTTGACATACTCTGTCCCATTGTCAGACCTCAATACCTTCACAACTGCACCGTATTGAGTCTGAACCCCTTTGTGAAAATCTTTGAAACAGGCAAACACATCACCCTTGTTTTTCATCAAATAAAGCCAGGTCACACGAGAAAAATAATCAATGAAAGAAACAAAATATCGAAATCCATTCATAGTAGTTGTGGGACAAGGCCCCCATACATCTGAATGTACCAACTCAAAAGGCAAAGTACTCCTATTACCAGAGCTTGAATAAGAGCTTCTGGTGTGTTTTCCTAACTCACATGCATCACATACCAATTTTTCTTTATTAGCCTTTTCAAACAAAGGCGGATACAACCTACTCAAAACAGAAAAAGATGGGTGACCTAAGCGCCTATGATGGAGCAACAGTAGATCCTCCACACTCCTCCCAACTCCTCCTGCATCCTCGACAATAGATGAGAGAGCTGAATCCATACTCCCCTTATCTATATACCATAGCCCGCTACGCCATGTGCCAGTCCCAAGTCGCCGGCTGGTCTCCTTCTCCTGAAAGATCACCTTTGGAATATCAAACAAAACAACACATTTTAGTTGTGATATAATGGCACTAATGGACAAAAGGTTTACAGGAAAGGAAGGAGCATGCAAAACATTGGACAAAGTCAAAGTGTTGGTACATTGCACGGTACCCTTACCAACCACGGGCTGAGCCGTGCCATCAGCAATCTGAATGCTCTCTGGGACTGCTAGGTGAGTATAGGAAGAGAACTCCCTAGCAGCACCAGTCACATGTCGAGATGCACCAGAGTCGACTATCCAATCTGATGATCTAGTGGTGGATATAGAGGCTAGAGCAAGTGTATCACAAGTACCTGTGGCTGAGTGAGCAAAGGAAGCGATGTTACCCTTGGATGAAGATGAGGTGGACGCATCATCGAGCACACCCTTCTGCTTTTTCTTCATCAAGGCAGTATAAGCATCCACAACTGCCTGCTCCTCCTCAGAGTGACCCACCTCAACCATACCGCCTTCTTCCTCTTCATCTGCTACCATCAGATTTGCCCGATAGCCCCCTCTTCCACCACCTCTGCGACCCCCACGGCCGCGACCACGACTCCCAAACTGTCCCCGCCCACCTGCATCTCTCTCCTTTGGTGGCTTAGGACAAGTCTGCCTCAAGTGACCTACCTCCCCGCAGTTGTAGCACTGCCGAGTCTCGCCCCTGTGTCCTGTGTTACCTGACCGTGAGGCTGCTAGTGCTGACTTCCCTCCTGTAAGTCCAGCTGCACCAGACTGGAGCCTAATCCTGCTCTCCTCCTGTACCATGGCCGAAATCGTCTCATCCAGTGATGGAATCTTCGGCTGTGCTAGCAACACTGCACACCTCTGCTCAAAAACCGGGTCCAACCCTCTCATAAAGTGCATAGTCCTCCTCTGAGCATCTCGCTCCCCACACCTACATGAGAGATCGCTGCATGACAAAGCTGGTGAGAAATAATCAAAATCAGACCACAGTCGCTCCAGATCTGCGGCATACTCCTGGATCGATCGATCTCCCTGCACTACTGTCTCGATCTCCCTCTCAATTTGAAACACCCTCAGACTGTTTCCTACTCCATCATAAGTCTTCTTCAGCTTCTCCCAGACATCCTTCACCCGATCTATGCCCTCTACTGTGGAGGCGATAGAAGGAGTCAATGAACTCAGAAGCCACATGTATACTGTCATATGAGTGGACTTCCACTCGACCTTCTCTGGAGATCCCGCAGGTGGCTCCTTCTTTTCACCAGTCAAGTACCCCTCCAGATCTTTCCCCTCCAAAGTGTACCTTACCCGACGCGACCAGCTCAGATATGTAGCTGGCCCATCGAGCTTCCTGTCGAGCGGTGGAAGGACTACATTCGGCGCTGGCCTCGGTGTGCTCTCACTTGCAGTCACACTGAACGCTCGCATCAGCGTCTGAAGCTCGGTGAAACTCAGCTTCGCCATAATCTCCTCCATCGGATTCTTGCCTTCTTCGGTCATTAATCCGACTTAGATCCCCTTGTCACACACCAAGTTCGAATCCCTCCTACCTCGTCTTCTTGACCCGATCTTGATCTATCTCATCAAGATTCGAGTCGAACCCGATTAAATCACAAAACCCCTCCTCCAGATCTATCTCATCAAGAGAGGCTGCTTTTCCCCTTTTCCCAATCACAAACCCGATTAAAAAAAATACTCGCTGTCTTTTACTCTTTTTTTTTTTTTTTTTTTTTTTTTTTTAGAGACCGATCACTGTAATCGGACCAGCAGCATAGAAAAGAGAAATCGGACCAACAGAGAAAAGGAGAAATCAGAACTCACAACGAGATACCATTAAGCGGACAAAAGAGAGAAAGGAGAAAAGAGATACCATATAGTTAAGGCGCCAGAGAGCGGACAAAAGAGAGATCGGAGAGCGGACCTCACAGCGAGATTAAGGCGCCAGGAAGGCAGATCGGACCAGCAGTGGAGACGGCGGCCAGCTTAAGGCGCCAGGAAGGCAGCGGCCTGACGAGGCGGCGGCCCGGAGAGGCGGCGACTGCGAGATCCGGCTGTGAGGTTGCTGTCTGCTACAGTAGCGGATTTTGCTACAGTAGCGGAAAAAAAGTTGGCTAACCCTAGGTTTTTTGCGGCTCTGATACCATAAAGTTTAATGAGCAAAAGTTGTTCTTTATTGACTAATGACTTTGGCTTATATAGCCTTACAACGCAATCTTATAATTAATACCCTAGATTTACCCTAGATTCTCCCTAGATTATCTCATAATGACACGGGCCTAATCCTAATTAGGCCCATAAACACCCAACAATATATAAACATACAATAAATCTCAACACAAGCACGCAGAAAAAAAGCCATCAAGATAGTTTAAAGGATTAAATTGACTATAAAATTTGTAGCGTGGGGATTTTTAATTTGAAATGGCTTTTCCTTGCTCTTTCCGGTTATTATCTCCTTCTCGCTGTTACATACTCAAGTAAAAATTGTACTTGAATTTTGTTCAAGTAAATATCTATAAATATACTAGTTGTGGGAAATACCTCCAGTTGAAACTCTTTTTCTCCATGACTTATTTCCTTTGTTTTCAGAATCTTTATAGCAACAGTATTATTTTACTTTTAATTTAAATAAACATGTATAAATATTCTGATTAAGGTAGATACCTCCTGAATAAACTCTTTTGCTCCTTGGTTGCTTCCCTCTTTTAGCATCTTTATCGCAACAGTAGTATGGTGGAGGATGCCCTTATACACAATGCCAAACCCACCTTCTCCAAGTTTAAATGACTCATGGAAATTGTTGGTTGCAGCTTGGAGCTCCGAGTAGCTGTAATCACCACAGTAGTTTGCAACTTGTAGCATGGACTTGATCTCCTTCAACACTTCGGTCGACAAATCAGGCCTATTCTTTCTAATTAAATCACTGCATCTTAGGCCCAATAAGATCATTTTCTCAGCCTCCCTAAATGGCCAGGGACCTGCCGAAGCATCAATTAATACCTTCAATGTACCCTTCTTCTGTGCCTCATCAACCAAGTTCCTTAATCCTCGTGGGTCTTTGCATGTCACTAGCCGCAACAACATAATGCCAAATGAATAAACATCATATTGAGGAGTTGTCTTCCCCGTTGACAAGTACTCCAGGTCCATGTAGGCAAGTGTGCCCATTGGGCATTCTGTGTAGTTAAGTTCACGCCAGCCAAAGTTGCAGATTTTACTTGTGTTGTTCTCATCGAGAAGTATGTTGTTGGGTTTTAGATCACCATGCACAATAGCATGAGGATGGTTACAATGTAAGAAGCTTAGTGCAGAGCAAATCTCACATGCAATACGAACTCGTGCTTGCCATGAGAGGGGTAAAGTGTTTTTTTTGCATCGTAGACGGTCTTCTAGGCTACCATTTGGTTGGTACTCGTAAATAAGTGCACGGGCCTCTGCACATGCGCCTATGAGTTCATCAAGGTTTGGATGCCGCAAATTGCTTAGAATTCCAACCTATGTTGTTTAAATTAATTAAATTTCTGGTTAATTGATCTATATAAGTATGTAGTTTGAGCTATTCTTTTTGTACATTGCATTAATTAGTTTAATCGGTGGCTATTTATCATTCCATTTTATTAACCTAACAATATATATACAGTATCCCAACAAAAACCAAAACGATTTCATTGTTAGATGAGACAAATCAGATAATTTGTTCTTATATTATTCCAAATATTTATTTATTGACAAAGTTTTATACCTCCTGATTAAATTCTCTTGCTCCTTGGCTGCTTCCCTCTTTTAGTGTCTTTATTGCAACAGTAGTATTGCGGAGGATGCCCTTATAAACAATGCCAAATCGACCTTCTCCAAGTTTAAATGACTCATGGAAATTGTTGGTAGTATCTTGGAGCTCTGCGTAGCTGTATTTGTTGAATTTTACAGCACCGAAGGCCCAAGGCCCAAATTCATTCTAGAATATTCAAGAAATTACCAAATTAGGCGGTGATGAACAAAAAACTAGAATATTCTAAAGCTTGTATTTTCTAGATTAATCCAAACCAACACTAGTCAAAGTCGGTAGAAGAAACAATATGAATAACCGCATTGGACTTAGTATAAATAGGTTAGAGGTCTATGTATTTTGGGTGAATCAAAGTGTGAGGCGTGAGTGAGAAAAATGAAAAGATATTAAAGATTATAAACTCCTCTCTTGTATGAAACCACAATCCAATTATAATTTCCAACAGTATTCACTTGCCTGTTGTAGCATGGACTTGATCTCCTTCAATACTTCGGTTGACAGATCAGGCCTATTTTTTCTCATTGGATCGCTGCATCTAAAGCCCAATGACATCAATTTCTCAGCCTCCCTAAATGGCCAGGGACCGGCCGATGTGTCGATTAATGCCTTCAACGTACCCTTGTTCTGTGCCTCCTCCACCAATTCCCTTATACCACGTGGTTGCTTGCATGTCACTAGCCGCAATAACAAAATACCAAAAGAATAAACATCATTTTGAGCAGTAATTGGGCTCATTGACCAGTACTCAGCTGGGTCCAAGTAGCCAAATGTTCCCTTTACACGATCTGCCCAGTGGCATGGTATACCTGCGCTGTCTGTGTCATTAAGTTCACAACTGATGCCAAAATCAATGAGTTTACTTGTGTCATTCCCATCCAGAAGGATGTTGGACGGTTTTAGATCACCATGGACAATACCATGAGGCTCGCTACAGTGTAAGAAGCTTAGTGTAGTGCAGACCTCAAATGCAATACGAACTCGTGCTCGCCATGAGAGGGGCATGGTATTGTTTTTGCATTGTAGACGTTCTTCTAGGCTACCATTTGGTAGGTACTCGTAAACAAGTGCACCGGTCTCTGTGCATACCCCTAAGAGTTTCACAATGTTTGGATGCCGCACATTGCTTAGAATTTCAACCTATGTTTTTTAAATTAAGTAACAACTGGTTAATTGAAAAATATAGTCTCCCTAGACCTAGACATTTCCAATACAGAGGTTGAACCACTTTTAGCAAAATACGTATATAGGTGGTAGCTTATCATTTCTATTATTGCCTAACAATATACACTATCCAATTAGGACAAACAAAAATGATTCCAGCATAAGATGGGAAAAATCAGATTATTTTTCTTTTGATATTCCAGGGGTTAATTGATCTTAGAGTGAAAGTACGAGAGGCCATCGGTGGAAGCTTTTCCATGAGTGTTTGTAGAAGTCCTGAAATTAAACAAGATTCCTCTTCCTCTCTAGCTATTTATTTCTATTCATTTTCATTTACTTGAATCAAACTTGCATTTGTATTGTAAATAAGCATGTATAAACAGACTGACTAATTAAGGTAGATACCTCTTGATTAAATTCTTTTGCTCCTCCATTGCTTCCCTTTTTTAGCAGCTTAATTGCTACAGTAATACCATTGGGGAGGACACCTTTATAGACAATGCCAATCGCGCCTTCTCCAAGTTTAAATGACTCGTTGAAATCATTGGTTGCAACTTGGAGCTTTGAATAGCTGTATTCAAGAAAATTGTTTCCCCCGGTCGATCTTCTTGTACGGATCATGTTCTGGTGATCCAATTAACATAAATAGCACAGCACTTAATTAGCAAAATAATTGGTCTGATGATGATCTCTAATACTAAACAAAAACAAAAGAAAGTAAACATGCACTTGCCTCTTGTAGCATGGACATGATCTCCTTCAATACTTCGGTTGACAGATCAGGCCTATTTTTTCTCATTGGATCGCTGCATCTAAGGCCCAATGACATCAATTTCTCGGCCTCCCTAAATGGCCAGTGACCTGCCGAAGCATCGATTAATGCCTCCAACGTACCATTATTCTGTGCCTTCTCCACCAAGTGCCTTATATGCTGTGGGTCTTGGCATGTCACTAGCCGCAACAATAAAATGCCAAAAGAATACACATCATTTTGAGGAGTCATCTCGCTCGTTGAGATGTACACCGGGTCCAAGTAGCCACTTGTTCCCATTACACAATCTGCCTGGTGACATGGTATACCTGCGCTGTTTGTGTCATAAAGTTCACAACTGATGCCAAATTCAAAGATTTTACTTGTGTCATTCCCATCCAGAAGGATGTTGGACGGTTTTAGATCACCATGGACAATACCATGAGGCTCGCTACAGTGTAAGAAGCTTAGTGTAGTGCAGACCTCAAATGCAATACGAATTCGTGCTTGCCATGAGAGGGGCGAAGTGTTGTTTTTGCATCGTAGACGGTCTTCTAGGCTACCATTTGGTAGGTACTCAAAAATAAGTGCACAGTTTTTACATGCCCCTAAGAGTTTCACGACGTTTGGATGCCGCACTTTGCTTAGAACTATAACCTATGTTGTTTAAAGTAAGTAGCAATTGGTTAATTGAAAAATATAGTCTCCCTAGACCTAGATATTTCCAATGCGGAGGTTGAATCACTTTTACCAAAATACATATAATTGGTTCTAGCTTATAATTTCTATTATTACTTAAAAAATAACAATATACACTATCCAAGAACAAACAAAAATGATACCAGCATTATATGGGACAAATAAGATTATTTTTCTTTTGATCATCCAGGGGTTAATTGATCTTAAAGTGAAAGTATGAGAGGCCATCGTGGAATTTGCCATGAGTGTTTGTAGAAGGCCTGAAATTAAAGAAGATTCCTCTTCCTCTCTAGTTATTTATTTCTTTTTCTTGTCATTTACTTGAGTCAAAGTTGCATTTTTGTTTTATATAAATATGTATAAAAATACTGACTAATTAAAGGTAGATATATACCTCCTGATTAAATAATTCTTTTGCTTGTCGACTGCATCCCTCTTCCGGCATCTTTATCGCAACAGTACTACTTATTTTGGGGAGGATGCCCTTGTACACAATGCTAAACCAGTATTCTCCAAGTTTAAATGACTCATGGAAATCATTGGTTGCAACTTGGAGCTCTGAGTAGCTGTATTCAATAAATTTGTTTCTGTTTCCCCCGGAAAGGGAAAGCCAGTATGACTCGTCCTTTGTTTTCTTCGATCTTCTTATACGGTGCATCTTCTGGTGATCCAATTAACATAAATAACGCAACACTTAATTAGTAAAATAATTGGTTCGATGATGATCTCTAAAACAATAGAAAGTAAACATGCATGCAACATAAGAAATTCATTTGAGATTTGTTACAAAACCTTCAAGAGTAAATTTTAAGATCTGTTAATTGGGTGTGAGAATTGAGATGTATATGTCGGTTAAATGCGATATTGAGAAGTATGATATATATGAAGACAAGTTTTGTAATTTGGCAAATGTGAATGATCACGATTTTGTCGAGTCAAGATAAAAGATACGAAGTAGAGATATGGATGGTAAGGAACTCTTTATTATCCAATTGAGTTTTTCAAAAGGTTCTATTGGAGAAATAATAATTCTAGACCTCAAAATAAAATAGAATAGGGTTAAAATGTCTCATTGGTTTTGTGTCACATCATTCTCCAACATCATTATTTCTATTTTTAAAGTCTAAATAATCGATCCGAACCATTCAACATGATCTTCATATTAAAATGTGCTTGGATAACAAATTTTAGAATTTTTAGAATTTTTTTACTAATTGTTTAGTGGTAAAAAATCACTATTTTGAATGGTCCATAATCTTCTAAAAACAGAGATTTTGTACCTATCTTAAAAAATAGAAAAAAAAATTCAAAAAATATAAATTTTTTTCATGTAAGCACATTTTAATATGAAGATCATATTGAGCGGTTCGGATCGACTGTTTAAACTTTAAAAATAGAGATAACGATGTTGGAACATAATGTGACACAAAACCAATGAGACATTTTAACCATACTCAATAAAATATTGTCCAAAAATTCAATGAAAACAATGAAGGGGCTGCACAAAACCAAAAATTCAATGAAAATCGACCCCAAAAAAAAACTTTCCTCCTAGGCAATATGGCCAACATCCCGCACCAAAATCAACCCAGTCAATGGTAGAAAGAATCAAGTCTTGTCGGAGATCAAGTCCCTACAACTTGATTTAATTTGGAGATAAAGTGATGAGGTATAAGCCTATAACCCGGCCACTACTTGGTCAAATAAGTAGATCTTGGTATTTTCTAAGGATTTACAATTTTAATTTCTACTCTTTTGGAATTCAAGAAACCTATGAAGTTTCATTATATGATTATGTGAACAAGTAAAGTTGAGAGTAGAACTAGGGTGTTCTTAAATTCACTAAACCCCTTTGTGAACTCAACTCTAAAATATATCAAATTGGATTCAATTGATGAATCTAAACCGCTAAAACACATTTATCTTAGGAGTGATGCGTCAACATGTAAAAAATTTAAATTTTCAAATTAATTTAGTATAAAATTTAGCAGTAAAAAAAAATGTTAAAAAAATAAATAGATTAAATTAATTTATAGGCAAGCGGTCAAAACTAATTTTGTAAAAAGAGTAATCAACCTCTTTTATTTTTTTATTTAATTACGAAATATAAAAAACAAAAAGTTCCTACCAGTTCGGTGATGGAATTCAAAGGTGACAGAAGCAAACATGTTTTGTCATTTAAAAAAAAAAAAAAAAAAGACAACATTAAAGCTAATTCTTTTTTGACGAATTAAGCGTTAATGGAGGAGGCCGTTATGATGTCTCTCCGCCAAGCAACCAGGAAATGTTTTGCTTATGCTCGGTTTGGTTTGTTTAAAAAAAACAGTGTTATATATGAAAATAAAGCATACAGAAAATTTATAGTAGGTGATTAATTAATTATTCAATTAATAACAACAACTTATTTGCTCCCTAAAACTATTATTATATATCAATTACTAACGACTAAATCTTTTTATGAACACTTTCTGTGACAAATTGTATCAAAAACCACCACTAACATATATCAGAAGGAATTAAACTAATTAATCAAAAGCAATTTGCAATTAAACCAGAAACGAGTCTCTGGCAAATACTTACGAGAACAAATGAATGCCTGCTGCTTTTGCTTTTGTTTTTGTCACCCCCCCTTTTGCAATTTTCTCCCCCTTCTCTTGATTCACTCAGTTGTCCACTGTCTCTCTCTCTCTCGCGCTCTTGATAATTGGCAATGACTGCTAAAGAGGTCTCTCAATAATTGGTAGTGGCTGCCAACTATATTTAGATTAAATTAAACAAATAATGCTGACTCATAATAGAATTGTTCCATCACCCTTTCCCTCTCTTTTCCTTCGTTATTTCCGATTTGACGGGACCATTGACCTATATATTAGCATTGACTTGACTGTCGGTGGCTTGGTCTTTATTTTCTCGCATTCCAGTAAAAATATCTTGGGATTTCAAATATTTCCAGGGTCTCAAGGAAAATGTAAAACTCAAGCCCGCTCTAACCAAGATCCTTTCCAAATTAATATGCATACTATTGCAAAGTGTAAACCGTCTGACTGTGGAGGAACGACTACGATGCAATCTCACGGAACCATTAGTATGTAATCTATGTATAAGACAGAGCTAGGAAGCGAAAAAGAAGGCAATAAGTTTCCAAGCAGATAAGATAATTAATATCTCAAAGCATCTTTCCTCAAAAAAAAAATAGGGGCAATTTCATGTATACCCCTCAAAAACCTCAAAATTACGTATTTTTTCTTCTAAAGTTTGAAATTACGTATTTTTCCCTCTAAACTTCAAATACTTACAAATTTACCCATTTTATTGTCTTTTATATTAAAACTCATGCTAAATTTTATAAAATAGCTAATTTATCATTTATTAAAAACATATAAAGCCCATCAGACTCAAATTTGAATCTGAATGGTTCAACTACCGTTCGAACTGCTTTTATATCTGTCCACGCAAGATCGGCACAAATCTTGATGTGAACACATGCATATTTAAGCGACATGCACAGATCTTAATGCGGTGCACACGGATCCGAATTATTTTAAGATCCGTGCGTGCTAGATTAGCACGAATATTGAAGCGATGCGTACAAATCTGAATGTGATACGCGCGAATCGGACTGTAGAGGAACCCTTCATTCAAATTTGAGTCTGTTGGACTTTTATATATTTTTAATAAAGGGTAAAATGGATATTTTATAAATTTAGAATGAGTTTTAATATAAAAGACAATAAAATGAGTAAATTTTTTAGTTTTTGAAGTTTATAGGGGAACATAATTTGAAGTTTTTGAGGGGTATACGTGAAATTCCTCCAAAAAAATATCTCAAAAGCATCAACACGGAGTTTACAGTGTAGCAACCACCCAGAAACTAGTGCAGGCGGAGCCCATTCATTTTTGTGACTGTGCATCACTATTTCATTGGGACAATATTTCAAAGGAGAGAGAAAATCACATCATTAGTCACCCATTTATTTTTCATACAAGAATAAAAAAAATTCAAAAAACTAAATGATATAAATCACTTAATTTAAAAATAAAAACATAAAATATAATTAAATTCTACATGACGACACTAATATATTCAATGCTACACAACATGACCCGTGATTTTTATTTTTACCCAACAACAAAAATATTTTAATATAAATAACCACGTTTTTAGAAGAATTTTATTTCTACCCAAACCGCATATATTATTTGCGGTTTGAATTAACAATTCAAAACCGCACAGAATATATGCGGCTTGAATTGTTAATTCAAACCGCAAATAATATATGCGGCTTGAATTGTTAATTCAAACCGCATAGAATATATGCGGTCTGAATTAAAAATTCAAACCTAAACCCGACCCGTGATCCCTCCTCTTCTTCTCTGTGTTTCGCCTCTCCGCCAGAAAAAAGGAAAAAAGAAAAGAAGCGCTGCACGCCTCCGCCGTCGAGCGGATTCATGTTTGCTGATTCAAATGGTGATACCATCCCGATGATGTATCTAGAGCTGCTGCGAGACCTTCAGCCGTCGAGCGGCAGGTACAACTTGGGTGGGGCTGTCCTAGCACATCTCTACTCCAACTTGTGCCACGGTTGCAAGGTCAGTATGCTATTTATGTCTTATTTTAATTATTTAACTTATCCCTGACGGCTAGTATTCTTCAAAATATAGCGGAAAACTAAGCAAATCTACGGGCCAATACTGCTTCTGCAGCATTGGTCGTGGTCACGGCTACCGGTGGGGGTACCTCAGCCGAACGAGGATCCATGGAGAGAGCCCGATAATGGAAATCGACCGGCATTTGGCATGAAATGGTACGGACATCACTTGTACAAGGACAACCCTCACGGAAAGCCAATAGGTATCAGGTTGGTCCGATCTCAGATTCAGAGTCTGGGTGAGACGCAAGTGATCTGGACTCCGTACCATGAGCTATACACTGAGGGGAGGCTGCCGCAGATTGTAGCGGATGATCATGAGATGTGGCTCTACAGGGGACCGCTGATGTGCTTCTGGATAGTGGAGCACCACTATCCAGACCGGGTGCTCCGTCAGTTTGATTTTCCTCCACTCATCTCCGCAGATCCAGACGTCCCGAGATCTGTGATCATGAGGCTACACGGGTAAGTTATATTCTTTTTAGCATTTTTATACTTAACATTAGTTCTTGGCTTTAAATTGCAACTAACATATGAATTACAGGATAAGACACGGTAATCACTGGGATAGAGATTGGAGTGAGCATCACTTGGAGTACTACATCAAGGCACGCAATATGAGTGCCAACTTATGGCAGATGCTGGAGATTGATGCGATGCAGTTCCAGGGAGATCCCCTATTGAGATATCAGGCTTGGTACCTGCGGGTCGGCATGGCTTCGGTGTATATAAAGGGAGATTACGGCGATTTTCTTCGCGCACAGATATTCGAAGATGATGGTTATACCCCTACTGGCCGGAAAGGTGCTCGCCAGGTAATGCATCTAAAGCAACACATTTTTATGCGTTATGAGCCTTTTATCATAACCTTTCTTTTTTCTAACGTTTTTTTTTATAGCTGCTGTTAGCGCTTAAAGGTGCCGGGCGTTCAATCATTTGTCTTGGAAAACGTGGCTATAGAGCGGTCGGGCACGCGATGTTGAACTTGGTTGCCCCATGCATTGCGGACCACGGCCACGAGGCAAAGCTGGTCACCATGCTACGAGACGCCGGAGAGAATATTGATTGGCTCTCAGTACAACCGGACGAGCCTGACGCGCCACCTGTTCTGAACAGTGAGATGCCACCGGAGCCATCAGAGCAGCCAGAGTGGGATTATCATCGTTGGGTACTGCGCATGGCCGGTTGGCACGCCTACCGTGACCAGCACGGGCGTCCAGTTCTTCCCCCGGTATGTGATTCTTTATCTTATTTATTCTTTTATTGTAAGTAAAGATAGTTAAAATTTACTAAATTTTTGGTATCCTTGCAGGGTCCTGCATACATGCCGACACAGCCTGAGCCGCATGAGCATCATGAGTCTCCAGAGATCCAGTCTGTGCAGGATGAGAGCTTGACTTTTAGCCTTGCAGACTTTCTTCCAGCTGATCAGTGGGATACAGCCGCCTCCCCGCCACCGCCACCGACGTATTCAGAGATGGCTCACGATTGGGAGGCCTCTGGTAGCCGGACTCAGCCTGAGTATGGGTCCCAGTTTGTGGCATCCATATTCCATACTCCCCCGCCACCGTCAGCTACCCACGTGGCATCGGATACATGGGATACAGCACTTACGATGAGCATAGAGGCTGAGCTCGAGGATCATATTACACCAGCTTGCGTCGCGCAGGCAGGACAACCTCAGTGGGAGGATTGGCATGAGCGCATATTCAATAGAGAAAACAGGGGTAGACCACCTCACCGATTCTCCCCTTCGCAGTACAATGGATAGAGGGTTTTTTTGTTAGTTTTAGTTTAGTTGTGCTATGTTATATTTTATTATGTTTTACTTTAGTTTTGTAGTTTATTTTTTAGTGTAGTGTAGTTTCGTTATGTTTTATTATGGTATGGTTGGAGGTATGTTATATATTTTTATTATTTTATGGTAGTATTTATCATACAACAAAAAGAAATAACATCTAAAAATGAAAAATAATACAGAATACAAAAAACACTTGTTAAGTTCGCTAAGTTCGCAAAGTTAAAACAACAGAATAAAATACGAAATGAATTGCAACGAACTGAACAACATAATTTCCAAAATATAAAATACAAACTTAATATAAATTTCAAACGAACTGAACAACATACTATTTCGTCTTACCGGTCTTGAACGTACATGGAACAAATTCATCGTCCGAGGTTGATGATGACGGCTCGGTAACAACAGACGACGTGCTAGCCTTAGTCTTAGCCTTAGTGTTAGCCTTACTCTTAGCCTTAGGCGTCTGTACATCATTTTTTTTTCCCAATCCATAGCCGTAGGGGTTTTCTACAAAATCATCATCAGATATGTCATTTCGTTTAAAAAATTCATCTATGTGCACACATTTTGGACAGTCCTTTCTAAACCTTTCGCAGCCCAAATTTCATTTCTTTTCCTCTCTCTTTCCTCGATTGTTACTGTCCATCCTCCGTCTACAATTTATTTGGAAAATAATAATAAAAAAACTGCAACATAATAAAATACATACAAATAAAGTTCATACAAACCTCAAAGTAAAAATTCTTCACAAAATAAAGTTAATTCCTACGACTCCATCTAAAATTTATTCCCATGAGCTGACCAGATCCCCATGATGATGTGCTCCTTCTAGCTGGTTGCACTGTTTCGTCTTGCCGGTTAGCTGTACCGGACGGTCCTGCTTGCGCTTCGTTAGCTGTACCAGATGTGATCCTCCTTCCTAATTGAGATGTGCTCCTTCTAGCTGGTTGCACTCCTTCTTCTTGCTGGTGTGCTGTACCGGATGGCCTTGCGCCAGATGTGCTCCTCCTACCTTCTTGAGTTGTGCTCCTTCTTCGCTGGGTAGTACCTGAAGGCCCTTGCATTCCAACCGCCTCCCCTCCTGCCAGTACTTCTCCCATTGCCTCCCTAAACATCATATTTGCATTTTCACGGTCTACTGTACGGCTTTTGGCTGTGCTTTGCCGCGGCCCTTGCGATCCACTTGCCTCTGCCATAACTCGCTCATTCTCTGCTACATTTGCTGCGTTATGAGCCTCTGCAGCCCAAATATGTTAGTTAGTAAGCTATTCAACATTAGAATGAAATATAATTAGGATTGAATGTTACATACCTCGCCTCTGCCTGTCAGAAGTGGAACGGCGAGGATGGTGCCCCCGTCGCCTACCTTGCATTTCATCCATGGTCATATCTTTGTTTGGCTCAATTTTAGGGGTAGTGGTTGTAGGCCAATCTTCAGGATTGCCATAAGGAACAAACAGTGCATTCCAAGTACTCAGAAGGTAGTCCACCCTATACCAGTGGGCAACAAATAGGTCGGGTGATCAGTTTCTATGACGACAAACCGCTAACACATGAGCGCACGGAATTCCAGTTAATTGGATACCTCTGCATGTACATTCCACTTTTCTCTCTGGCCCGAATGTCACGATATACTGGAACCTTCTATGAATAATTGACATAGTTCCATCCTGCGTTTGGACTACTGGAACATATTCATTTGGGCCCGTGACTTGGTAATTACCTTCGCCGTGCAAGTATGGGATGACATCCATTTTTGTACCTTTCTCCCACCGTTTGGCGAGCTTAACATGTACCCGTTTGGAAAAAGGCTTTTCTGCATTGCTTTGCTCCGTCGCTGCCTGTCGCCGTTGAACAAACCACCTATTGCACTTGGCGAATGTCTCCTCTACAAGTGCAGCCACGGGCAACATTCGGCTATCCTTGAAGACATCGTTCAGGGACTCAGAGCCGTTTGTTGTCATGATACCAAATCGGTACCCTCCATCACAGGTCTGGAAAATTTTTTCAAAATTTGACGGCTCCATGACATCATCAGGACGTACTTTGCCCACTCTCCTCAGAAAAGCATTACACGTCGGATTTTGCTGCAATAGAACAAAGCAAAATTAGACAAAATGCATCTAAAAGAAACAAAAATGATATAAATTAGACAATATTAGACATACCGAGCAAAAATCTTCGAACACCTCTTTCAGCCTTATTGGCTTCTTCTTCCTGGCTCCTTGTTTGAACCTAGTTCCATACCATTTGTCCTTCCCACACGCCTGGACCAGGTTATCTGCAACATGTTGGATACAATACCTGTGCACAAAATTATCCCTATCCCATCCGTATTCAGGTTTCAAGGCAGCTTTGATACCCTTGTGTTGGTCCGATATAACACATACAAATCTATTAACACGAATCACATTAATCCTAAGCCATTGTAAGAAAAAACCCCAATTCTCTTCATTCTCCGTATGTACAATTGCAAATGCTAGAGGCAGCAATTGGTTATCGGCATCATAGGCGCAAGCCATCAAAAGTCTGCCCTCATACCGCCCAGAAAGAAAGGCTGCATCTATACTGATCACCGGTCTTAAGTAATCAAATGCAGTAATGCATGGTCCGTAAGCCCATGCCACGGCCCTGAATTCCTGAACACCTTGTTTGACCAGTCCTGTTATCGATGCTCGGACTTGTCAGAAATTGGTATTTTGAGCTGGGATTCGTGTAACATATCCCGATAAACAATAGTTTCATAAAATTGTACGACTCTTCCCAACTCCCAAATTGCCGGGCTACTGCAATCTCACGACCTCTCCAAAGTTTGTTGTACTTCGGGGTTATACTGCCAAACCTAACCCTCACGCAGTGTGCCACACTCTGGATGCTCATAGTGGGGTCTTCCTTAATGCTGCTCTCGATGATATCTGCGATAATTGATGCCGTGAGTTGTGCATGGTCCGTCCTGATGTACTCAGATTCGCATGTGTGAGGCGTGTCTTGCTCAGTTATCATCCATGTATCTCCAGCATTTGTTGCTCTTGCCTTCAGTTTGAAACGACAACCCAGAGTGCTGCATCTAATTTCCAGCCGGGATGTGTCACTTCTCTTCGTATATGTCTCCTTGTTCTTATCAACATGGTACTCTCTGATCTTTTTCGTCAGTTGCTTTTTACTTACGAAGTATTGGCCTTTTGCGAGCTCACTCTTGTATTCAACCCGACGACCATAGTAAGAAACATCTGCTTCTCGAAAAGCAGATGTGTCATTGAAGTTTACAAAAGGGTGAGTCTCAGAACGACCACTTAACGGCATATTCTCTCTATTTTGCCTCACAGTGGACTGTGGGTATTCTTCTTCATCTTCTTCATCTCCTTCATCATTAATGTCACAGTCTCCTGTTGGGTAATCGTTGTACCCTTTGATTAGGTTAAGTATGCGGAAAGTTGGTAAAACAAAAATTTTACTTTTAACTTAACCCTAGGATTAAAAGAGTTACGTCGGAAAGCCAAACGAAAGTTCATTTTCCAGTCTTTCCCTTGACATAATCTTTTAATCCTACTTAGGATCTACTCCCCGATTGATTTCTAAAATAATATTTATTTAACATTTAAATAAATATAAATAACATTTATACCTTGTTTCCAAATTATAATTGGAATGCAGACCGAGCGAGAAGACCGGATCTGAGCAATGTCTTCTTTCGGAGCAATGACTTCTCTCGGAGCACCAAACATATGGTGCCTCTATAGGTTATCCACCAGGACTAACCAGAGAGCGATTTATTTCTTTTGCCAGAAATAATGTAAACCGCGGTATTACGCAAAAACACTATTCACGAGAAAAAGACAAAATAGCAGAATTCCCGACCCGCAGTTATTCTGATTTTACTAAAAGGCAAAACAGAAATATCGCGACTTTTGGGAAAACACTATTCACCAAAATCCCGCAAACATTATTCAACAACTCGAAAGATAATACGTAACTGTTACGTATAACTTTCGTTTAAACCACAACACTATTTAGGAGAGAAAACGAGAAAGAGAACGATAACCGAACCAATTCGAATCGAACTCAGACTTTTTGAACTTTTCAACTTATGAATTCTCTTACCCCTACCCCTCTATTTATAGGGTTAGGGAGGTGCTTGTAAGCTGCTTGCAGCGAGGTGCTTGCAAGCTGCTTGTAAGCTGCTTGCAGCAGAGGTGCTTACAAGGACGTGCTTGTAACACTAGTGGAAAAACGCATATCAGGGTTGGTTAAAAACGCACATCAGGAAAGGACCACAGGGCGACACTGACCCAGCTGTTACAGATAGTTAGACTAATCAGTGTCGGTTAAACAACCGATACTAATATTTCACAATCAAGATCGGTTACCATCAGCCGATACTAAATCCCTCAATCTGGAACGGTTCTTTATTAACAGGTGATACAGATTATTGTAATCTAGGGCGGACCTTTTACACAACCGATACTAATATTCCACAATCAAGATCGGACTCCAATGAATAACTGACACGAATTATGTTATTTTGGCGGTTTATACATATCAGGATCAGCCATAAATAGCCGACCCTGATAGTAGTTCCATTTGATTTTTAAATTCTTTTTTAATGTTGCAAGCCTCCACCAAATTTGTTGGCCAATAATTAATATGGCACAATCACAAACATTTTGAGCATGCTAACTAAACACAACACCTAAAATTATCTTAACACAATAATTAACTGAAATTATCCAAATTAAACTGTCACATTTACATACAAAATCATTGTTTTTGTGGTCAGCTCAGCCCACCAAATCATTATTAAACAAACAAGGGACTATGCTTACAGGTGAATGCCCACTATGCTATATCACTCATGGTTTCTTATAAAATATAAGAGTTTTCAAGATGAAAAACGTCAAGTTTAGACATACTGGTAAAGTCTCCCAAATAGCTCGATCACTCATGGTTTCTTCATCTCCTGACATCAGAGCTCTACAAATTATGAAAAGCAAAATTTCAATCAATTCCAAAACTTGATTAGCAAGTGATCTTCGTAAGGTTTCATTTTGAACTTTCTATAAGAACTAATGGATCTAGGTAAGGTTTATATAGATTTTTACAATTGAATTACTGTCCCAAGAATCATTCCAATCCAGATTCCCTACAATTGAAATTAAAATTATTCATATCTATCAATCTCATTAATTCCATGTTTTCCCATGATGTGGTACCAGCACGGAAAGAAAAACCCCCTGACCCTGTTTGATACCCCGTCTTCTCAACTGTATGTCAAAATTTTTGTTAACTAGTAGAAAGTTTTGGAGAAGGAGAATTTTATTAAAAAAAAAAGTTTAATAAATACATATAACAAAGGAAACTGTACGGCATCTTCTTAATAAAACGTGGAAGAAAATAAAAAGATCTTCCATCCTAAGAGTAACTAATAATTTTTAATTTTTTTATCTTTTCTACTGTTAACTCAATTTCTTTTGTTTTCTTTTGTTTGGCTTCTAATTTTTTTTTTCAAAAATTCTTTTCTTCCACTCTATTATGAAATATGCTACTATCTGTCTAATATTCTCCATATAGTCCCATTATCCTTAATTAGGTCATAAAGTCTAAATTCGAACCAAATATAACACAGAGTAGAACAAAAAAAATGCATAGTACTATCTCAGCACCTGTCTGAGGTATATGTTCCTGATACAACTATTGCGTGGCATGAAATTTTTTGAAATGGTAACAAGAAATGCCCATTATGCTATATCACTCATGAAATTAAACAAACAAGGGACTATGCTTACAGGTAAATGCCCATTATGCTATATCACTCATGGTTTCTTATAAAAATATAAGAGTTTAAGATGAAAAACGTCAAGTAAATTTAGACATACTGGTAAAGTCTCCCAAATAGCTTGATCAATCATGGTTTCTTCATCTCCTGGCATCAGAGCTCTACAAATTATGAAAAGCAAAATTTCAATCAATTCCAAAATTTGATTAGCAAGTGATCTTGGTAAGGTTTCATTTTGAACTTTATAAGAACTAATGGATCTAGGTAAGGTTTATATACGATTATTACAATTGCATTCACTATGGAGCTACATAAGCACTAAATTGATGAAAATGCTTGGACTTTGGAGCTACAGTTACTAATTGACTACTGGAAAAAGATCAGAATTAAGCACTGCCTTATGGTTAATCTACAAGTCGAATAAATAAATTATCAAGTCAACGCTTGTTATACTATATAAACCTTAAAAAAAGATCAGAATAATGTACTAAAAGAATCATGTAGTTCTATACAATATTGCAAGTATACACATCATAAATATTTGGTAAACTTCTCACTTCCAACAGGAGAGTGGATTAACTTTGCTCACATATCAACTGGGCAAAGAACCATGCAATCATGTCCTCGCCAACTTTTAAACACTCGCTTAATTACACATTATAGCGGCCAATTATACATTAGATCAATCTGCAATTAAAAATAGTTTTTGTTATTATTCTGTTAATTCTCATAATGCACCTAATAGTAGTCACTATAACATCAATTTCTAGAAAATTAATTTACACATTATCAATTACTGAAAATGAATTGTACGTTGTATACAGAACCTTCCCTTCTAGGTCAAGCATGAAGCCAGCTGACGGCTTAGACAAAGATGCAGCAGATTTTGAGCAAGTTTTCTGCTGGAATCAGATTTTAAGCCATCTGATCAGATTTTAAGCAAGTTGTTAGTATCAGATCAGAGAAAGAACTTTACATAAATTAAAAGCAGAAATGAAATTAACTCATACCCTTATCCAAATTTTTTTTTTTGAGAAATTGGCAGCAGCTGCCAATTGAGAATTTATAGATAGAATAACGTCATTACATCAGACCAGTAACCTCTGTACCAGTCGTTACAAACAACCGTAAAAAGGAGGTAGTGAGGCTCCCCTAACAGGATTTTTCAATAAAGCCCCCTGGGTGGCTGAAATCTCAAAACAAGGAAAAAGGGAATAAAAGGAAAAAGGAAAAAACAAGAAAAGAGGAGGCCCGTCAGTAGACATTCCCCCAAAATATGAAATTAACTTTACAAAAACTAAAAGCAAGAGAGATTGTTTAAATACCTGAAATCACTCCAATAAGTCCTGGTGAGCGCCGATCGACACCAAAGCTCTAATTGGAATTCATCCACTTCCACCTTCTTTAGCTTCGCCTCTTGACCAGCATAACTCTGAAGGTACGGACCGCTCATAAATTGAAGAATCAGAGACAAGGCAGAATCGGTGCACTGTGGTCCGATCTGGAGGAGAAGGGGAATCATATCAGACGAGAAGGTGGGGATTGAAGGAGAGGAGGCGGCTAGGGTTTGATCTAGGAGGAAAGGGAGAGGAAGCAGTTAGGTTTTGAGAGGCGCAGGAGAGGACACGGATCTAAAGCAGTTAGATTTTGAGAGGAATACGAGAAAGGAGGAGGGGCTAGGTTTTACCGAGAGAGAGTGAGAGCAATATGAAATTTTTTAAGTTCTGGATTTGCACAATCAAGATCGGATGTACGTGAAGAGCCGATACTGATAAAATATGGACCATCAAGATCGGTAAAAATTAAATAGCCGATCCTGATAGTGCCACATCAGGATCGGTCGTCTATGAACAGCCGTTCCTGATAAGTTCTGGACTATCAGGAACTACTGTTTATAAACGACCGATCCTGATATCTATTTTCAAGGTCGGCCTTTTAATTGCCCGATTCAGATATATATCAGTATCGCCTTTTTGTTATGTCCGACCCTGATGTGCCGATACTAAATGTACATTTTCCACTAGTGTAAGCTGCTTGCAGCAGAGGTGCTTGTAAGCTGCTTGCAGCAGAGGTGCTTATGTGGATAGGATTGATGACATGTTATGTGGATAGGATCGGTGACGTGTCATGCGGATAAGGACAAATCTGAAAAGACCAGAATGCCCTCGCCCCGAACACAATTAATATCCGTATAATTATTCTGAATAATTATATTTCTTGCGGTTGTTGATTTCGGTAATTTATACAACGTGTCCTACACGTTTATAAATTAACCGGTTAACTTTTATACAACGTGTCATACACGTTTATAAATTAACCAATGTTTTTGCTTGTCATTTTTACATGACATTTATAATATAATTATATCAAGTATAATTAATTATAAACCATCTCATTATTGATCATAATCAATTTATAATCAATCAATAAGATTCTCCGATTAACTCCTATAGGTGTGACCCGATAGGATCTGTGTTATGTTGGTAAATAGAATTAAAACCGTTTTAACTTCTATAATCATGAGAGGCATCTGGCAAAACGCATCATGACCATCCAATTACACATATGATGCTGTACTGTACAATATTACGATCCAGTAAACTATTTTACTTGTGTTTAATTCTTTCGTCTCATAGTATCAGATCAGTTTCAAGGTAGGTATGTGTCATCCTTACAAACTAATCTTTTCTTGAGCTTAAGTTAGATTATCAAATATGATTAACTCTTTAATCATACCGTGCACTGATAATCTTAATTTATCAAGGGGCCTAGTGACACTATAACTCGTATAATAAATACGAGGGACAATAGTACTTTTGGTAGACCATCACTACCTCAGCTAAGTTATGTATACCGAAGAGCTATCGTTATAGCTACTTTTTACAGATAGCGTTAGGTAACAATCACACATACACATCTCTTAGTTAGGAAAGATGAATACCTCATACTTTAGAATTTAACACTGAATGAAAGCATTAATGACACGAACACAATTCCGTATAATGTTTCATTCGGGGTCTGTCAAATACCATGTTCTCTAACATGTATCTATGTGATTAAATTGACAACTCCTTGTCTATGGTCAGTAAAACTTTAACCATCATTTAATCCACATACAAACCTTTAATTGGTTAATTAGTGTTCTTTGCTAATTACCTCGGTTAGTGACTATTAAGAGTATTTATCATCTATATTATGAAGTTCTACTCATTTCGAATCTGAATGCCGAAATGATCCATAATTTGATAAAACTCAAAGAACATGTTGTGTATTTTGGGTATAGGAATAATTGGTCTATTTCGTACATTTCTGCTTTAAATTTATAAAACCCTAAATACGCAAAGTTAGATTGAATTGCAAGTGCACAATCTATCCTTGTAGTAATTATGGGTATCGATCCAAAGATAACGGGAGATAATACTTTTTACTAAATCAATTAACTCTAAAATAGTGCAAATAAAGTAAAAATGGGGGTTTGTTGTAAAATTGGTTTTTGGGTTCAATACCCGATTGAGAGTTGAAACTAAAACAAGACAATTTTAAACAAACAAATAAAAAGGAGTTTGTGATTCAAATGGATAAGAGTCTAGGGGCTATTGGCATACAATTCTTTGGTCAAATCTACATTTACTCGGTATTCTAAACTCATGTTTGCAATTATGGGGTTTCTAAACGTAAATATCAAAAAGTGTCACTTTCGTGAATTAATGACGTGTCTAGATAATTCGGACTTCACGATTAAGTCCTTCACCCTAGCTATCTAGACCTTAAGCACATATTAGCCTAGTTTATCCCTAAATACCAATACTTCACGGTTAAGTCCTTCATACGATATTTGGTTCAATTCTAGGTGTCCCAATCAAATATAAGGCTTCACGATTAAGTCCTTCACCTCAATTCAACCTTTGTTCTTGTGGTTCCGGACTAAGAAATAGATTTGGTCATTTCTAATCTTAATCCTAAGGTAATTCATGTATACAATTTGGTACCATTAATTATAACTCCTAGCATCTTAAGTTGATTAGACTCAAGCGGGAAATTAACAAGCAATCAAATCGTACAAGCACATGAATTGTAAAATCAACAAGAATAAACAAACATGAAAACAATCATCATAAAGAAATTAATCCAAGTAAACATAGATTCAACACAAATTCATGTTTTTAGCCTAAGCCCCTAGAGAGGAAATCTAGCCTCTCATGGGTGAGTTAACAACCAAGGAAGTTACAAGAGAAATCATAATGAAAACAAAGTAAAACAAGTAAGAGAATAGACTACACCAATCTCTTCGCTCGCTGCCTTTGATCTTCACTTTTGCTTGCTCGAGAATCCTTCAAACCTTGCTCTTAATCGCCTTTGATCACGAGGAGAAGATAGAAAATGTGTAGAGAGATGTGGAAATTAAACCTAGAATGAAGAATGCCTTCTCCTGCTGCCTCCCTGTCCATATATAGCCCATTTCGAGTCTTAGGAAACAATCCCCCAAAATCTGGCAACAAATCTGAGAAGATATCATGAATTAAGGCATTAATGGCATTGGTGCGGCCTTCCTGCGGCCTTCACAAAATCCGTGCGGCCCGCACAAACTGGAAGTCGGCTGGAAATCGGCTAAGGCATGAGGAATCGTGCGGCCTTCCTGCGGCCCGCACGGCCATCTGCAGAACTCTCGGTTAAATCGGTGCGGCCCGCACAAAAGTTGGTTTTCGTCTTAAAAAAAATGGCTAAGGAAAAAGGGGTCGTGCGGCCTTCACAAATTTCCTGCGGCCCGCACGACTGCTCGCAAAACTCTCGGACAAATCCGTGCGGCCCGCACAAAAGGCTGTTTTGCTCATTTTTGCTCGATTCCTGCAAATTAGATAAAGAAAAGGCAGTAACTTGGTTCTACGGTGCATTCTATACTAAACTAGACTAAAATACAAGGGTTTTGGTATAGTTTAGGAGGTAAAACTTCGGCCGAAGGTATATATAATTGAGGCTTATCAAAATCTCCCAAGCTTAAACCTTGCTTGCCCTCAAGCAAAAAATCCAAACTTAGGTGTATGTCCGGTTTCTAAACTAACCAAATTCCAAGTATGACTCTAAATGCGAAAGGTTTGTATGAGCTTACTATCATTAAAAACTCGAGAATCTTTTTGGGCAACAATTTTGAAATTTCCATGATCAACTCTAATTCACATCACCAATTAACAAATCAAATTTCGCATTCAAAGACGCTTTTGTATTTGTAAAAACTAATCGTTGAGTTATCAATGTTTCACTTTTCGACCAAAAATATGCCCCCGTTTTGTGATGATTTTCCTTTTTGCCCCCCCAAGCTTGGAGCAAGCTTGGGCTAGAAAGTTATAAAGTTTCGTGTGTTGGTATCATGCATAATTTTGACTATTCCTTTTCTTTTCGTTGTTACTTGTGACACTATGAACCAAGGTTCTAAATAGCGATTATAGCGGCATAGCGGGGAGACAAAAAAAAAAGCTATTGCGAATAGCGTAGCTATAGCGGAAGCTATCATACATAGCGTTTTTTTCGTTTCAAAATTTATATTCTATATTTCTACTAATTATCAACATGATCAATATTAGAGAATTAGGATAACAATCAAATGATAACTAATCTAAGTCTATACTTTTTTCAATCATGCAAATAAGAAGAAAAAAAAAGATCTACAAAGTAACATTATTTAATAGTTCATACTTGATAGTATTACATATTAAAATAGACAAAGAGCAATTAATTTTACAAGTGAAATGAAGTAAGTATACTTATTTGAACATTTTCTATATTATAATAATCAAAATCAGCTTTCAATTGAAACGAACGGCAATAATTTTACAAGTGAATATTAGACAAAGAGCAAGCAAAAGAAAGAATTAATATTTGAATATTTTCTGATATAGAATGAGAGACTAAATCACTAGGAACATAAGCACATAGTTTGGTTTAGAATACTTATGATAGCAGACCATGTAGCATCATAAATAAGAACAAAATCTCATGTAAATCGCAAAAAAAAAAACTCATGTAGCATAGCGGTAGCAATAGCGCTTAGCGCATAGCGGTAATAGCGGTCAGCTATTACAGCTATAGCGGTCGTAGCTGAATTAGCGCACTTTTATTTCATAGCTTAGCTTTTATGGTCCGAAAAAGCTATAGCGTAGCTATAGCTAGCTATTTAGAACCATGCTATGAACTTTATCCTCAATACAAAAACCGGCTAGTTATAAGTAGTTAACCATACCCAACCGTTTTGATTCAAAAGTGCTTTTGCATGTTCTTGGTTTTTACCCTTCCATGACACGAACTCACATTTGTGATATAAACTCGGCTATTTTATCGGGCAAACTAGCGGAACAAAGTGTCAAGGATTCATAACCTTAAGTACGTCATATCGCCGTAACATAGGCAAGCGGAATCCGAGGTGAAATTTTCAACATTTAATTTTTTTTTCAATTTTTGGTGTTGCAATAATACCATGAATACACACATCCAAACATATTCGTTCATACATATGGATAGTATAATCTTTCCATCATTAAAATCCCAACTTCCCAATTAGAAAGGCATACCTTGGTTTCAAAATGCTTTTTCGATAAAACCCAAGTTTTCATTTTTCAAAAATCCGAAAACATCTCATCTTATGAAATTCTTTAAGCAATTATGAAGTTAGTTCAAATTGTTCAAAGTCATCCAAGCTATTTCCAAAAAAATTTCAAACAGGTCCCTAAATCAAGCAATCACACAAACCTATCACCTAAAATGCAAATTAAGAAAATTTAAACATGACATAAATGCAGATACAATTTTTCTTCCAATCCCCCCCAAGCTTAAACAAAGCATTGTCCCCAATGCAATCATTCACACAAAAAGGAAAAAGGGAAGAAAAATAAACTCACAAGATTGTGGACGAGTCGAAGGCGAAGGAAGAGGCGGGGGCGCCTCATTGCGGTGTAGAGGATGGCCCGGATGGTGAGAAGGTACCGGCCGGATATTGACGAGGTGTGGAGGCATGTTTGGGTGGGAAAGAGCTTTCTCGTTGCGCTTGTTGACGGCGGCGGCGCTCGCGCGGTGGTGTGGGTGGGTCTTCAGTGGGTTCGCCGCCGGAACGCTCGAAGGCTTGTTGAGCATACCACCTTACCATGTGGGCATCCTCCTCAGCTTGGTAGATAGGTTCCTCGTATTCCTTTACTTTAAACTGAAGGGTGTTGAGTCGATCATTGACCAATTGGAGGGAGGCGGACCAGTCTTCGTTCATTCCTACCAAATAATCCATGATGGCTTGATTAGAAGGACCGGCCGGCGCGGTTTGGTTGGGCACACCTTGTTCGGCGACGGGAGGTGGTGGTGGAGCATCGGGGTGGAAGAGAACGGGCTCGTCGGTGAGACTCCATGTGGCACGCCGCCGAGGATCAAGGACTGTGGTGAGAGGTAAGCGGTAGCCATAGTTGCCGGGGCCGTCACTTATCCAATAGTCTTGGTTGGGAGAGCGCACAATGAGCAGCATGTGCGAGAGACCTGGGATATCGAGGGTGTAAGGGGGGCTCACCGGATCGTCAGGGACATTGACTCGGAGGGCTCGAGCAATCTTGGTGATCACACCACCACAAGAAATTTTACCATTTGGGCGGTGCTCGGTGGCTACGGCATGAAGGTGCTTAGCGAGATAGTAGCCAAGATTTGGTTGAAGCGACATCTCATCCATATTCCTGCGCAACATACAATAAAGATAGAAATTCTCAGTTTTTTGGAAACAAGAACTTGTCTCACCTCTCCCAAAAAGTGTGAGCGCCAGAACTCGCTGAATGTAACAGAGAGCGGGGTGCTTGATGAGGCGGACCCGTTGAGGGTTGAGACCGGTGTTGGGGTCGATGATGAAACTCTTGAAGCAGGATTCATTCATGTCCCCTTGGAAGGTGCAAGTGGCATTCATGCGAGAGACATTGGTGGTGGGGAGGTTGAGAATCTCCATGAGTTCAGTGGAGGTGAGATTGAATTTTTGCCTGCCGAGTTGGAAGCTGATGACGTTGGTGGCGCGGCTGAACTCCACGGTGCCAAGGAACTCTAGAGTAAGTCCTTTGTAGGTTGGGCACGGGGTGCTAAGGAAGTCCCACAAGCCGATGCGCTCGGTGAACATGTGGACGGTGTCATGGAGGCCGAGCTCGTGAAGAGTCGGGGTGTCAATCCATCGAGAGGATACAATGGTGCGGTGGTAGCATAGATGGTCGAGGCGTTCTTGGTGCTCGTCGCTTAGAGGGTCGGACTCGAAGCCATCGAAATAGCCACGCAAAGGATGAGGTTGTTCCGAGTCGGGAGCACTTGTTTGGCCGGGCCCACTAGTCTCCTTGCGCCGTTTAGGGTTTCTTCGTGGAGGCATCTGTAGAAGTTAGAGAAAGAGAGAATGGTGTGGTCTACACGGTACCAAGGTGCAGTCACACGAACACAAAAATAAAATTTGAAACGAAAATTTCAAGATTCGGGTGCAACAGAGGTTTGTGCGGCCTGTTCAAGATTTTGTGCGGCCTATGTTAAATTTTGTGCGGCCCGCACAAACAGGTGAGAGAAAAGTTGGCCGCGAAAATGTCAGATCTGAAACTTAGTAAATCCCCAGAATTTGAAAAAAAACGACATAATTCGTGCGGCCTGAGAAGTCCGCACAGTGACCCGCACAAAGGATGTAAAACCCAAAATCCTCTGTTTTTGCTAAAAATGGCAAGTTGGCCCCAAATTGTAGTAGATCTCGCAAAAACTAACTAGAAATCCACAAAATAAAGAAAAGAACTAGAAAAACAAGAAAAGAGGAGATCTAACCTTGATTTTGAGGGGTAGATTCATGTGAAGTCGTGAAGAAACGGTGTAGAGGTGGAGAGACACCGGTTCAAGGAGAAGGAGGAGGAGAAGGGGTGGCGACCTTTTGAGAGTAGGAGAGTAGCGGCAGAGAGAAGGGAAGAGGAGGTCGGCGTGGTGGTGTGCTCGAAGGATCTTCAAAAGAGAGAGAGAGATGGAGGCTTTAGAGAGGGAGAGGTAGGGTTTGGAGAAAAATAGAAGGGGTGGGAGAGAAAGGAAGGACAGAGGGACGGGTTAAAGGAGAGAAAGGGTTTCCAAAAATCGCGCCCAATTAATGAGGCACCTGTTCGCTTCGTGCGGCCCGCAGAAATTAAGAGTCCTATTTTTTTTTTTTTTTTTTCAAACATGCGTCGATCCCCCAAGCTTAAATTTGTGCGACCCGCACAAAAATTAGTGAATCCCGCACAGTAGGCCGCACAACTCTCGGGTAAATCGATGCGGCCCGCACAAAATTCGTGCGGCCCGCATAAAGTGCTGCGAAAAACGTCTTCCAAAAATCCTGAAAATTTTCCCAAAAATCAAGTAAAAATTAAAAATGCAGGAAACAAGTTTTGCAAAGTAAAAACAAAAATTGAAGAAGTGAAAATAAAGGGTAAGAGTGAGAAAAACTTGGGTTGCCTCCCAAGAAGCGCTTAATTTTAAGTCGAAAGCTCGACTCCTTCCATTCTCAATTCGTAGAAGGTGGATCGGTGAGGTGCATGACCTCCTTGTCGCCAATGGCCTCATGTTGGTAGAAATGCTTGAGCCGCTGTCCATTCACCTTAAATGAGCCAGTTTTCTCGTTCCAAATCTCGATAGCTCCATGATCAAAAACTTGTTGAACTTGATAGGGGTCATTCCACCTAGATTTCAGTTTTCTCGCTTGGTTTTCTCTTTGTATAGTTTCGCGTTTTCATAAGCGTTGAGGCGCAACTCTTCCAATTCGTGAAGATCAAGAATTTGTTTCTCGCCGACGGCTTTCATGTCCAAGTTGAGCGTCTTGATGGCCCAATAAGCTTTGTGTTCCAATTCAACCGGCAAGTGGCACGGTTTTCCATAAACAAATTTAAAAGGGATCATACCTATGGGAGTTTTGTAGACCGTGCGATAAGCCCAAAGCGCTTCATCAAGCTTTAGAGACCAATCTTTGCGAGTCGAATTCACCACCTTTTGCAAAATACTTTTGATTTCCCGATTCGAAACCTCGACTTGGCCACTTGTTTGAGGGTGGTACGGTGTGGCCACCTTGTGCTTAACTCCATACTTGAACAAGAGGTTATCGAATTGGCGGTTGATGAAATGAGAACCGCCATCGCTGATCACCACTCGTGGCACACCAAACCTAGGAAAAATAGTTTTTTGAAAGAGTTTTCTTACCACAGCGGAGTCGGCGGTTGGGCTTGCTATGGCCTCGACCCATTTGGAGACATAGTCGACGGCCACGAGAATGTACTTGTTGTTGCAAGAGGAAGGGAAGGGTCCCATAAAGTCGATTCCCCAAACATCGAATAACTCAACTTCGAGTATCCCACTAAGAGGCATCTCATATTTTCGGGAAATGTTGCCGGTTCGTTGGCACTTGTCGCATCGAAGAACAAAATCTTTTGCGTCTTTGAAGAGGGTGGGCCAATAAAATCCGGCTTGTAGGACCTTTGCCGCGGTTTTATTCATGGACGCATGCCCACCATAAGCGGAAGAATGGCAACAAGCGAGAATTGGCTCAAACTCTTCTTTCGGCACACATCGCCGATGAATCCCATCGACCCCCAATTTGAACAATAGAGGGTCATCCCAATAGTAATGTTTCACATCCGACATGAACTTTTTCCTTTGTTGGTAGGTTAGGTCCGACGGTGAGACACCACATGCAAGAAAGTTGACAAAATCGGCATACCATGGCATTTTGGAGGTGGAAATGGCATAAAGTCTTTCATCCCGAAGTGAATCATCAATAGGAAGGTCATCTTTGGTAGGCATGGTTTTGAGTCGGGATAAGTGATCCGCCACGGAGTTTTCGGTCCCTTTTTTGTCTCGAATTTCTAAGTCAAACTCTTGAAGAAGTAGGATCCATCGAATAAGGCGTGGCTTGGCATCCTTCTTGGAGATAAGATAGCGGATGGCGGCATGATCCGTATAGACAATCACTTTTGACCCCACCAAATAGGGCCGAAATTTGTTGATGGCAAATATCACGGCTAAGAATTCTTTTTCGGTGGTAGTGTAGTTCAATTGCACCTCGTCCAAAACCTTGCTTGCATAGTATATGGCGTGAGGTTTGTTGTCGATTCTTTGACCCAACACGGCTCCAACCGCATAGTCACTAGCATCACACATGATCTCGAACGGCAAATCTCAATTTGGTGGTTGAAGAATGGGAGCCGATATTAGCGCATTTTTGATCCTACAAAAAGCATCAACACAATTTTCATCAAAAATAAACTCCGCATCTTTCATAGTCAAGTTTGTCAAAGGTTTACAAATTTTTGAAAAATCTTTAATAAAACGGCGGTAAAATCCCGCATGTCCCAAGAAGCTTCGCACATCCTTCACAGTTGTTGGATTTGTCAATTTCTCAATTACTTCCACCGTGGCCTTGTCGACTTCTAGGCCTCGTGATGAAACCACATGTCCCAACACTATCCCTTGTTGCACCATGAAGTGGCACTTCTCCCAATTTAGCACCAAATTGACCTTTTCGCATCTTTCTAAAACTTTTGTCAAATTAGATAAACATTCATCAAAATTAGTGCCATAAACAGAAAAATCGTCCATAAAGACTTCCATGGAATTTTCAAGCAAATCAGAAAAAATAGCCATCATGGCTCTTTGAAAAGTAGCGGGGGCATTACACAAACCGAACGGCATCCTTCGATACGCGAAAGTACCGAAGGGACAAGTAAATGTGGTCTTTTCTTGGTCATCAGGATGGATTGGTATTTGGAAGAAACCGCTGTAACCATCTAAATAACAAAAATGAGAATGATTAGCAAGTCTTTCAAGCATTTGATCGATGAAAGGTAAAGGAAAATGATCTTTTCGTGTTGCATTGTTGAGCTTGCGATAATCTATGCACATTCTCCATCCGGTGACCACCCTTGTTGGTATCAACTCACCATTCTTACCTTTAGTCACTGTTGTTCCACTCTTTTTCAGGACCACATGAACCGGACTTACCCATTCAGAATCAGAAATCGGATAGATGATGCCGGCATCGAGGAGTTTGAGAATTTCTTTCTTGACCACCTCTTTGAGATTAGGGTTGAGCCTTCTTTGGGCTTCGATCGAAGGTTTGTGGCCATCCTCCATCAAGATGCGGTGCATGCAAAGGTTGGGATTGATTCCGGTTAGATCATCAATGGTGTACCCTATCGCCTTCTTGTGTAACCTAAGTTCATGGAGAAGTCGGGTTATTTCATCTTCGTTTAGGGTAGAGTTGACAATCACTGGAAATGTCTCATTAGGTCCAAGGTATTCGTATCGAAGAGTGGGGGGTAAAGGTTTCAATTTGAGTTTCGGTGGTTTGGAAGAAGGAGCGGTCGAATTGGTTGCGTTAGAGGTTTCTGCGGGTTGGTGCGGCCCGCACAGAATTTCGTGCGGCCCGCACAGTGGCATGGTCTGCTCTCGGACATTTTGATGCGGCCCGCACTGATCGGTTGGTTGCGCTTGAACGAATTCATGCGGCCAGCACAAAATTTCGTGCGGCCCGCACAAATCTTCGCTGTCATCATTATTAGCTGTCTCGGCTTCCTTTTTCTCTAGGATTTCGTCCAGATTTTCTTCCAGCTGTCCACCATCTGTTTCCTTAACAATTTGAGCAGCAATTATGGTATCTAAGACATCAATCCTGCAAATCGTATCATTGTCATTAGAAGGAAATTGCATAGATTTGAAAACATTAAATTCCACTTTCTCATCACCAATTGAGAAAGAAATCTTTCCACCTGTAACATCAATATTTGTACCTGCCGTACTTAGAAAATCACGCCCAAATAAGAGGGGGGTGTGAGGATCTTCTTCCATTCCTACAACAACAAAATCTACAGGCACATAGAACTTTCCAATTTGGACAATGACATCTTCGGCAATTCCGGAAGGTATCTTACAGATCTGTCAGCTAATTGGAGGGACATTCGTGTTTGTTTTAATTCCCCTAGACCTAGTCTATCATAGACCGACTTGGGCATCAAACAGACACTGGCACCAAGATCTAGCAAACATCGATTAAATGTGGTATCACCAATTTTGCACGGAATGGTAAAACTGCCCGGATCTTTCAGTTTAGGGGGCAATTTAATTTGTTGGTTCAAAACAAGTGCGCTACATTCCGCATTTAATGCCACAGTTTCTACCTCTTCCAATTTCCTTTTGTTGGACAACAGTTCTTTCAAAAATTTCGCGTAGGATGGCATTTGAGTAATGGCTTCCGTAAAAGGAATGGTGATATTCATTTTCTTCAAATGATCCATGAATTTGGTAAATTGTTGGTCCATTTTGGTCTTAACTAACCGTTGAGGAAAGGGAACAAACCTGAGAGGAGGGACATAATCAGAAGGTTTTACCTTTTTAGGATCAGAGTTACCCGAATTTTGGCGATATTTGAAAACTGGTGGGTCTAGAGGAAAATCTGTGCAAATCTGGGGAGCTGGCCTTGAGGGCGCAGTAGGTGGAGTTGAGGCCACAGAAGATCCCGCTTCTGTTGTTTGAGATGCGGCGGTCGGTTGTTTGGGCGGCTCCTCTTCCGGCAATTTTGGTCCGTCGTATTGTGTGCCACTTCGGAGAGTTACCGCATTCGCATGTTCCCTCGGATTGTGCTCAGTTTTTCCGGGAAGCATGCCTGGAGTGCGTGCGGCAGAAGTGGCTTGTTGAGCCACTTGGGCTTCAAGCAACCTAGATTGATTTTGCATCAAGTCTATCCTGTTGTTCACGGTTCTAAAAGAATCTGAAATTTCATCAAACCTTTTGTTGTTGCTAAGATTAGTTTCCTTTTGAGAGAGCATGAACTCTTCCATCATTTTCTCTAACCTAGACAATGGTGGACCTTGACCTTGGCGGTTTTGATATTGGTTACCATTACCTTGGTTTGAATTGTGATTTTGGTAATGGTTGCTATTTCCTTGGTTTGGTACCGCATTCGGGTTCGAATTTTCATTGTCATTTCTCCACCTAAAATTAGGATGGTTGTACCTTGTGGCATGGTTGTAAGTGTTAGAGTTGTTTTGGTTGTATGAGTTATTTCTTTTGTCACCTTCATTGTAAAAACAACCTATGAACTTGTTCAACTGTGTCATTACCTTCCGTGGAGTATTGACACCCAATCGTGAGATGGTCCACTCCTCCACAAATACCACATGGTGAGTTTTGAACTACAGATTTTACCTGCTGCATCTTCTTCACTTGGTTTTGGAGAGATTCTACCTTTGCGTTCAAAGCTGTCACCTCATCTACCTTCAGCATACCAGCAGGTGTGTTGCTCCTCTTCACGTCTCTTCCAGCAGTCCATTCGCGTTGACTTATAGCCATGTCCTCTATCATCTCCATGGCTTCTACAGAATCCTTGTTGGCTAGGTTTCCACCGGCAGCTGCATTCAGTTGAGATTTAGTCGCATATGTGCATCCTGCATAGAAAAACTGAAACAATAGCCACACATCAATACCATGGTTAGGACACAAACGCAAGAGTTCTTGCCATCTATCCCAAGCTTCGCTTAATGATTCATCATCACCTTGTTTGAAAGTGGTGATTTTTGCCCTAAAGTGTTGGGTTTTAGAAGGCGGAAAGTTCTTGCCTAAAAACAATTTTTGGACTTCGGGCCAAGTTTGTGTTACCCTAGGGTTTAACAATCTTAACCAAGTCCTAGCCTCATCCAAGTCCTAGCCTCATCCCTAAGAGAAAGGTGAAAACAGTTCAATTTCAAGGCATCAAGTTGGGGTCCCCTTGGTGCAAAAGTACCACAATGTTCTTCAAACATTGCCAAGTGTTGGTGAGGGTCCTCATTTAATGCACCACCAAATTGGTTTTGACCTAACAAGTGAATTAGAGTGGGTTTGAGATCGGGGTTGGTTCCCCCATGTGCCACATAGCCGAAGCGTTGGTGCGGATCTTGATGGTTCATGAATTCTCGCATAGGACGGCGGTCGTTCGGATTAGGCGGTGGAGGGTTGCCTCTTCCATATGCTCCGTGGAATGGGTTCTCGTGGGGAGGATCATTGTCAACATTGGCGTGAGATCCGTTCTCCTCATCACCATCTAAGGGCATTCCATAGATCGGATGTTCGGCCATGTTTGACGAACTCGCCTTGTCCTTCTGACTCTGGCTCCTAGTGGTAGGCGCCAGCGTTCAAAGCTGTGAAAAGAGAGAAGAAAAACGTGAGTCTCAAAGAAACAATAAAATAAGATAAAAGAAAATTCTAGAATAAATTTTTAAAGTAAAAATTAATATCTATCCGTTATCCCCGGCAACGGCGCCAAAAGCTTGTTGTGTATTTTGGGTATAGGAATAATTGGTCTATTTCGTACACTTCTGCTTTAAATTTATAAAACCCTAAATACGCAAAGTTAGATTGAATTGCAAGCGCACAATCTATCCTTGTAGTAATTATGGGTATCGATCCAAAGATAACGGGAGATAATACTTTTTACTAAATCAATTAACTCTAAAATAGTGCAAATAAAGTAAAAAGGGGAGTTTGTTGTAAAATTGGTTTTTGGGTTCAATACCCGATTGAGAGTTGAAACTAAAACAAGACAATTTTAAACAAACAAATAAAAAGGAGTTTGTGATTCAAATGGATAAGAGTCTAGGGGCTATCGGCATACAATCCTTTGGTCAAATCTACATTTACTCGGTATTCTAAACTCATGTTTGCAATTATGGGGTTTCTAAACGTAAATATCAAAAAGGGTCACTTTCGTGAATTAATGACGTGTCTAGATAATTCGGACTTCACGATTAAGTCCTTCACCCTAGCTATCTAGACCATTAAGCACAGATTAGCCTAGTTTATCCCTAAATACCAATACTTCACGGTTAAGTCCTTCATACGATATTTGGTTCAATTCTAGGTGTCCCAATCAAATATAAGGCTTCACGATTAAGTCCTTCACCTCAATTCAACCTTTGTTCTTGTGGTTCCGGACTAAGAAATAGATTTGGTCATTTCTAATCTTAATCCTAAGGTAATTCATGTATACAATTTGGTACCATTAATTATAACTCCTAGCATCTTAAGTTGATTAGACTCAAGCGGGAAATTAACAAGCAATCAAATCGTACAAGCACATGAATTGTAAAATCAACAAGAATAAACAAACATGCAAACAATCATCATAAAGAAATTAATCCAAGTAAACATAGATTCAACACAAATTCATGTTTTTAGCCTAAGCCCCTAGAGAGGAAATCTAGCCTCTCATGGGTGAGTTAACATCCAGGAAAGTTACAAGATAAATCATAATGAAAACAAAGTAAAACAAGTAAGAGAATAGACTACACCAATCTCTTCGCTCGCTGCCTTTGATCTTCACTTTTGCTTGCTCGAGAATCTCTTCAAACCTTGCTCTTAATCGCCTTTGATCACGAGGAGAAGATAGAAAATGTGTAGAGAAATGTGGAAATTAAACCTAGAATGAAGAATGACTTCTCCTGCTGTCTCCCTGTCCATATATAGCTAATTTCGTGTCTTGGGAAACAGTCTCCAAAAAATCTGGCAGCAAATCTGAGAAGATATCATGAATTAAGGCATTAATGGCATTGGTGTGGCCTTCCTGCGGCCTTTACAAAATCCGTGCGGGTCGCACAAACTGGAAGTCGGCTGGAAAATCGGCTAAGGAATGAGGAATCGTGCGGCCTTCATGCGGCCCGCACGGCCGGTCGCAAAACTTTCGGTTAAATCGATGCGGCCCGCACAGAATCCGTGCGGCCTGCACAAAAGTTGGTTTTCGTCTGCAAAATGGCTAAGGAAAAGGGGTCGTGCGGCCTTCACAAATTCCCTGCGGCCCGCACGAGAGCCCGCAAAACTCTCGGATAAATCAGTGCAGCCCGCACAGATTCCGTGCGGCCCGCACAAAATGCTGTTTTACTCCTTTTTGCTCGATTCCTGCAAATAAGATGAAGGAAAGGCAGTAACATGGTTCTACGGTGCATTCTATACTGAACTAGACTATAATACAAGGGTTTTGGTATAGTTTAGGAGGTAAAACCTCGACCGAAGGTATATATAATTGAGGCTTATCAATTTCATCTATATATTTTCTCTATATATACACATATAAAATATTATGACATTTTGACTTCGTTTTAATAGATATCAGGAGCTTGCAAAAATATATTGATATGAATAAATTATTGACATTCATTTATTAACTTATTTATTCATATAAAACAAAAGCCAAAAATTGAATTTTTTTTTATGTACATGTAGATAAAATAATATATATCACATTTAACGTTTATTGTGACATATAAATTTTAAAATTTTGTTATTAGAAAAAATAAAAGTGAATGGGTGATGGAGGCACACAAAATGAAAGCATTTGAACCCTTATCTAGTTACAATTTGCAATGATGAATATTTTTTTTTTTAAATTTGCATGAAGTGCATGGAGGCTGTAAATGTGCCAAAAGCTCTATGCAAGTAGCAAACAGTGTTGTAAATAACGGTATGCGCTCGTCTGACGAGCAAAGTATCGTTAAGTAATTAATCAGAAATACTAGGTTATAATCGGAAATAATCGGCCAATTAGTCAGAAAAATCCGTAACGGATTGATCGCTACTAACTACTAATCGGCTGATTAATCAGCCTAAATGACCGTTTTTCACATACTGAGACAGAAAGAGACACGGCATATATAGACAAAAAGCCGTGCAGTAGTAGAAAATACTAAAACATGAAAAAAAAAAGATATCAGAAAAAACAGGGAATTCATCAGGTTATCAAAACTAACAAGGGAGAGCTGCTTGGGTCCGATGGGTTTCGGGACCGTCCGATCTATTTTAAGATTCGTGCACACGAATTTTAAAGCATACGCAAAAGTTGCTGGTGCGAATCTTAAAGCAGATCGGACGGTCATCGAACCCATCGAACTAACTTTGAGTCCGATGGGCATTGGACCCAAATTGACCTCAAAACAGGGAGCATATGGCACGCAAGTATACCACAGTAGCACTGAAAAGAATATATATATATATATATATCTCATCAACTTAGTTGTACTTCTGAATAAACAAATTTAAACTAGTCTAATGGGCCTAAGCCCACTAACCGCACAAGGCCCAAAACAATCAGGGCCAGCGTGTTGTATAATATTTTGTGCTGAGATCAAATGCTAATGCTTAACTTGCATTATCAACTTTATAATTATAAAGGCTCTGATTGATTAAAAATTTCAATTCTGATAATTCTGAAATCACTCAATTTCTTGAGGGCCTTGCCAGTGAAAACCTTGTGGTAAATCACTTAAATCACTGAAAAAAATTACTGCTTAATCTTCGATACACACTAGTCAAGATTTTGACCTCTATTGTTAAATCAATACGATAATAACTTATATTATGGACACTGGTCCCTTGCTGAGTTTTTTGAAATGAGAGGTAGAGATCTAGCCTACCAGCTTCTTTCAAATCTCTGTTTATATTACAGAAGATTTCCCTACTTTATGGGTTTCGAACTCATGACCTCTCACATTAGAGTTATGTGCTTTTGGCACTAGACCAAAGGCTGGTTCTCGGTCCCTTGCAGAGTTGCTGAGGGTTTCCTTCACTAATTCTTTCCAAATTTGCATACAGGTGATGACCAGTTGGAACAGAGTTGAAACTGGAGCTGGAAAAGTTGAAGGCTGCATATATTTTCCCACCAAGTTCAAAGGAAAGAAGTTCAAAATTGCCAGAGAATGTGTTGAAGAATAAAATAAATTAAAAGGGTTAAATTGTAAAATTGTTATTTTTAGATTAGTCAGAAATGAACCGTTGAGACTCCAACGGTAAAATAGATAGAGAAAAGGGTATATATACCCATGTATATGCATATGCTAAAATATATAGTAACAAAAATATTCAAGTTACTTTTCATATCTCTGTTTCTATAGAAATTAACATGGTAAGCTCCTGAGATAAAAAATACACACAAAAAACTCATAAACAGCAAAAAATAGAAGAATGGCTCAAGAGGGACAAATCGAGGGCTCCAATAATGCTTCCAAACTCACCAATACTTTGCTCAACGGCAGAAATTACCTCACTTGGGCAAAGGCTGCAGCAAGAGCGCTCAGCGGTCGAGAAATGCGAGAATACATCACGGGAGAGAATAAGGTGCCCGAAGTCGCAAATCCGCTGTTGCTAACCGAAGCAGAAAAAAAGACAACGAGAAAATGGAGAACTCAAAATGACAAGATCATAACTTGGCTCACGAATTCTATGGAGCCATCCATCTCAGAGCTATTCCTCCTTTCCGACACGGCTTTTGAACTATGGGAAGCTGTCAAAGCCATGTACGGTCAAGAAAATAACTACTCTCGTATTTACCAACTCAAACAAGAAATTCAGCAAGAGAAATAAGGCGAGAGAAAGTATGTTGAGTACCTCGGTGCTCTTCAAAAGAAAAAAGACGAGCTCCGCTCGTATCGGCCGCAAACCGCTGATCTGGCCGTAATCCGAAAATGAGAAGAAGAATATGATATATTTGAGCTCCTTGCGGGATTAAACCCGAGTTATGAAGCCGTACGAGCTCAAATCATGAATACAATCCCTCTCCCTTCCTATTCTCAAATTAAAAACATGATCTAACAAGAAGAAAGCCGAAGGGAAGCCATGAGCAGTTCATAAGTCACTGTCAACGAGGAACGCGAAAACCATGGCTTCGTTGCAGCTAAAAGATCTAATTTTCCAAATTTCAGCCAAAATTTTGAAAAAAGGGGAACCACCGAAAAATGCGAATACTGCAAGAAAGAGGGACATGAGAGGAATAAATGTTGGTTTCTCCATCCCGAATTGAGGCCAAAATGGTGGAACAATGGTGGAAAGGGAGGAAAAGGGAAAAACCCTAAGGGGGAGAGCTTTGCTGGGGCGGCTCTGTCTCAGGAAGAAGAGAAAACTAAAAGAGGGTTCGTATCAGCCCTTAACGGGTCCGTCCTTCCTCCATCTAATGGGTCCGCTTCTTATTCAACTGGTTCCGCCGAATCCGCCCCATTCTCTTACACTATCGGATCTGCAGCTCTAACGGGTCCGACTTACCCCTCTGCTGCGCCTCACCGCTCTGCTGCATCCTTAACGGGCCCGACTCTGTCAATCGGGTCTGCAGCTGGGAGTGCACCAAGTAGACTCGAAATTGGGGCCTTGCTCTCTCATCTAAGTGGGCTTTTAAACAAGCCCAGTCCAGGTTTTGTTCTCTCAAACAATTTATTAGGAGACCCAAGCCCAAATAAATATATGATACCAAATAAAAGGGTAAACAAAGGTCCAACCAAAGCTGAACCGAAAACAGTGAAATGAAATCAGAAAAATGCACTTATTTAGGAAATTTAAATTAGGATTATTTCCAAAATAATCTTGATTGGATTTTAGATTCTGGTGCAACCGATCACATGACCAGAAATAAAGATTTATTGCAAAATTATAAAAAAAGGAAAAGGTGGAGAATTTGTCTATGTTGCAAATGGAGAAAAAAATGGAAATTTATGGGTATGGCTCAATTATTGTTTTTTCAAAAGAAATTAAAATTGTCATGCATGTGAATAATTGCACCGCTAATTTGTTGTCTATAGGTAAACTTGCAAACGAATTAAATTGTGAAATTATTTTTTCATCTCAAAATGTAATTTTTCAGGATTTAATATCCAAGAGGATGATTGGTGAAAGTGTTTTAAAAAATGGATTATATATTTTATATAGCCGATTATACAATTTCAATACCCAAGTACAAGATATGGGATACTTATGGCATAAGAGAATTGGGCATCCCTCCAATAGAACTTTAAAATGTATTTTTAATTTTTCTAATTTAGATTGTATTAATTGTGAAGTATGCAAGCTAGCCAAGCATACAAAACTCCCTTTTGTAAGCTCAAATACAAAGAGTAATCATATATTTGAACTTATTCATTCCGATGTTTGGGGACCCGCTCCCGTAAACTCTTATAATGATTTCAAATATTTTGTTACATTTATAGATGATTTTTCATGACTAATACACTTGTACTTGTTAAAAAATAAAAGTGAGGTTTTTTCTTGTTTTCAAGAATATTCAAATTTAGTTGAAAATCAATACAATGTTAGAATTAAAATTCTTAGAACTGATAATGGAACCGAATTTGTGAATCAAAATTTCTCAAACTTCTTGAAACAAAAGGGAATCATGCATCAAACAACTTGTGTTTATACTTCACAACAAAACGGAATTTTCGAAAGAAAAAATCGTCATTTACTTGAAATGACAAGGGCACTTATGTTTCAAACCAATGTCCCAAAGATCTATTGGTCGGATGCCGTTCTCATCGCAACTTACTTAATAAATAGGTTGCCAAGTATTGTTTTAAAAAATAAAAGTCCACTAGAAATTATTTATCAAAGGAAAATAGTTTTTAACCACTTAAGAATTTTCGGATGTACATGTTTTGTACACCAAAATAAAAGAGATATTAGATCATACTTCTATAAAATCTATATTTCTAGGATATTCATCTCAAAAAAAGAGTTATAAATGCTATGATCCTATAAATAATTTTTTTTATATATCTAGAGATGTAACATTCTTTGAAAATGAACCATATTTTAAAAATAAAGATACGATTGATAATCAAATTAGTACAAATGACTTTGTCATTCCTATGTCTACTAATCAAATTATTGAGCAAAGAGTTGTAGGAAATGATGATGAAGAAGAAGAAGAAAAAGAAGAAGAAGAAGAAAATGATAACACTTCTCAAAATGAAGCCGAAGAGGAAGAAGATGAAAATATTGAAGAAGAAAATGTTGAAGAAGAATCTAGGAGGAGGTCAACTTGTCATAGACAACCATCGACAAGGTTACGAGACTTCGTAACATATAAGGTTCAATATCCTATTGAAAACTTTATTTCATATAAAAATATTTCAAGATCCCACCGTGTATTTCTTAGTTCAATTTCTAGAATAGAAGAACCAAAAAGTTTTGAGGAAGTCATTAACCAACCGGTGTGGTATAAGACTATGGAAGAAGAACTTCAAGCCTTAGAAAAAAATAACACATGGACCATCATACCATTACCAAAAAATAAAAAATCCGTTGGATGCAAATGGATTTATAAAATAAAATATCAAAGTGATAGATCCATAGAACGGTATAAGGCCCGGCTAGTCGCCAAAGGGTATACCCAAACTTATGGTATTGATTACCAAGAGACCTTTGCTCCGGTAGCAAAGATGAATACCATAAAAATTTTGCTTTCAATAGCGGTAAATAATGGGTGGAACTTATGTCAAATGGATGTAAAAAATGCATTTCTTCAAGATACACTTGAAGAAGAGGTTTATATGACTCTACCACCGGGTCATATAAAAGAAAAAAATACTAACCTTGCTTGTAGGTTAAATAAGTCAATTTATGGACTTAAACAATAGCCAAGAGCATGGTATGAAAAACTCTCTCAATATTTATTTTTTCTCGGTTTTAAGGTAAGCCAATCCGACACATCACTTTTTTCAAAACATGAAAATAATGATTCAACCATAGTCCTAGTTTATGTTGATGGCATAATCATTACCGGAAATAATAGTGAAAAAATTGACAATGTTAAAAAATATTTAAAAGAAAAATTTGAAATAAAGGACCTTGGTAGACTTAAATATTTTTTAGGAATTGAAATAGCTCATTCTATCAAGAATTTATTTATTTCACAAAGAAAATATACATTGACCTTCTAAAAGAAACGGGAAAATTGGGATCTAAACCGGCCTCAACACCAATTGATAACAATTGTAAGTTAAATTCTGAAGAAGGGGAACCATTGGAAGATATTAATCAATTTCAACGGCTTGTAGGTAAGCTAATTTATCTAACGGTAACAAGACCGAATATATCATTTGAGGTAAGGCAAATTAGTAAATTCATGCACGCACCAAGAAAACCTCATTTGGATGCAATTGATAGGATTTTAAGATATTAAAAAAAATCACCCGAAAAGAGTGTATTGATGAAAAAAATAAATCTAATGATGTGTGTGGCTATTCCGATGCAGATTGGGCCGGAAGCTTTGATAGAAAATCAACAATCGGCTATTGCATATTTGTAGGCGGAAACTTAGTCACATGGAAAAGCAAGAAACAAAATATCGTGGTACGATCAAGTGTGGAAGCGGAATACCGTGCCATGGCATCTACCGCAAGTGAACTCACATGGATTAAACAATTGCTTGAAGAGTTGGATTTCAAAATTGACAAGCCAATGAAGATGTTTTGTGACAACAATGCGGCAATGCACATCGCTTCAAATGCCGTATTTCATGAAAGAACCAAACATATTGAAATTGATTGTCATTTCATAAGAGAGAAAGTACAAGCAAAGGAGATCGAAACCCCGTATGTAAAGAGTCAAGACCAATTAGCCGATATCTTTACTAAGAGGCTAATTTTCCAAGAATATTTGAAGAAATAACAAGCAAGCTAGGATTAATTGACATTTATAATCCTAGCTTGAGGGGGAGTGTTGAAGAATAAAATAAATTAAAAGGGTTAAATTATAAAATTGTAATTTTTAGATTAGTCAGAAATGAACCGTTGAGACTCCAACGGTAAAATAGATAGAGAAAAGGGTATATATACCCATGTATATGCATATGCTAAAATATATAGTAACAAAAATATTCAAGTTCCCTCAAAAAAAAACAAAAATATTCAAGTTACTTTTCATATCTCTGTTTCTATAGAAATTAACAGAATGGCTGCAGTGCAATTTTAGTCAAGCTGAGGAGATCAATGAGGTTAGATTATCATGTGGAGAGCATGAGGATAGATCATGGGGTACCTTAGAAAATGCAAACTTGAATTTTACACTGATATGATACAAAATATTTGAATTTGTATATCCAGGTCAAATTTTGAACTTAAATTGTAGAAGGAAGATGTATTACCAGATAAGTCAGATTCAGAAAAACAACTTGAGTTCCTTAAATTAAAAAAGGCATGATTATAGATAGTATGTATCATTCATTAATGACCTACAGAGGCACTGGGTTTCATTAAATTTGTCTTATTTTCTGATTTTAAGGGTCGCTGAGAAGATTGAATCAATCAGCCGATTATTATAGATAGTATGTGCCTCTATCTGAGTACAAGAACAATTAACTTGCGCCAAATCGATCAGAATTTACTGTTTACATCAGGGTTCTTCTCATTTGATTTATGTATTCCCAATTTTCATTTTCTTTTGAAGCAAATTTTTTGCTTAGTTATAAAAGGTAGCTTGATATCGTCGTGCTGTTTTTGCTTAATATAGATAACCTATATTAGTTGGAAAATTTGGTCATTTTTGAAATTCCAAATTGACACTGACTTCACCAAATTTCAAAAGTAGGAATTTTAATTGCACTTTCAAACATACAAACCTTATATATTAAACTAATGATTGTCGAGAGATTTTCTTTGACAGAACAACCACTAGTTTTCGTTATTTCGACGCCTCCAAATCACACAAATTCTTTACTTTTCCGGTTCGTTGTTCTCTTCCGATCAGACGAGGAACGTCAATTCTATTTTTGTTTCTCGTTTATTGTTAATAGTACTTGTAAATATTGAAACAATAAATCAGATTTACGCCTAGTTGTTGTAAGTTTATTGTTTCTTTGTATTGCTATTTTTCGTAAATTTTGTTTGTTGGAATACTATTTTTGTAAATTTTGTTTTCATTAATGCTATTTTCCTAAATTTTCTTTGAGGTATGCTATTTTCATATAATTGTTTGATGTGATGCTTTTTTGGTAGATTTTGTTAGTGTAATGTTATTTTTGTAAATTTTGTTTGCTTCCATGCTAGCTATTTTCGTATATTTTGTTTGCTATCATGCTATTTTCATAAATTTTGTTTGCTTTCATGCTATTTTTGTAAATTTTGTTTGCTGTAATGCTATTTTTGTAAATTTTGTTTGCTTTGATGCTATTTTTGTAAATTTATTTGCTTTAATGCTATTTCGTAAAATTTGTTTGCTTTCATGCTATTTTCCTAAATGATCTCTTTCTCTAAATCTTTAGACCCTGAAAAACAAAGATGGTTCATCAGAAATCCAATATAGCATTTAGTGACAGTGTGGCAAGTCACTAACGCTTCCACTTTGCCTTTACAATGTAGTATTCATATCCTGTAGGGATATTTATGCTACGAAAGAGGTGGAGAGGGATAGTGCAAAGTGGCTCGGATTTTACATATTTTAATTCTATATCATTTTGTGCGTCTCATATGGTGTCACCTTTTCTTAGTGCATCGATAGTGATAAAATTTAAAATTTCAAGATTTGAAAAAAGTTAGAAAATTTGATCAAATAATTGAGTCGAGTTGGCTTCACTGAAAGTTGAACATATTGATTTATTTTTTTCTTTTCGTTTTAATTGGAGGTGATGTTTTAGCTTTTTTTAAATGCAGTAAAATAATGTTGAATTCTTTAAATTCTAAATATGACATAATGACATTATTATAGCTATAAAATCCGGTTCTTAATTCAATAAATTTTAATTAAACAATATATACACATATAGATCTACTGTGTTAATTTATAGACGGAACTAAACATTTGAAATTGTGAGATAAATAAATTATCGTACGTAGTGTAATTTTATTTTATAAGAAAGTTAATTGTATAATTACTCATAAAAATTATAAAATATTTTAATTTATAGACTCAGATTCATCCTGTGCAACTTTTTTTTTAATATTACAGAGTAGGCCAGATGCCTATTGGATCTCTACTTTAAGTTTGATGGGTTTCAGAACCGTCTGACCCGCTTTAATAATTGTACGTGCTCGTGTCAATTTTCATGCACACAGATTTTAAAGCGGATCAAATGATCTTGGAAGCTAACAGACTTAAAAGTAGATATCATACCTATTGAACCTACCCCGTTTTTTTTTTTGAAAGATGGTAAGTCATTGATGATTAAAATTTAACAGTTAAGATTGTCTGATTGTGTGTCATAATTATAATTATTGACTCAAAAGGAGGCATGTAAGTACATGTGTGACAACTTTATTGACAACACATCCAGACACGACAACAACGTGTATATATATGAAGAAAATTTGACGCATGCACATGGGAAGTTTGGTGTTTGGTGAGTTTATAAATGACAATAATGGAAGCACATTAATAGATTATGACATGTGTTAGCAATGATTGTAGGAATTTGTAGGTGTCAATGTGACAATGTCTCAAGCATATTTGGTTCTTTTGATTGCTACATTCATGAAGAATGTAATTAAGGAAAAAATAGCATGAGAATTGTACAATGTCGGTGGGTACATTTAATGGCGGTCCAAACTGTAATGGTTATTTTCTTTTTGGGACAAATCTTAGATTATTTTCCCTGAATAAAATATTTTATATATGCAACAGTTTCAGACGTCTATTAATCGTCTATCCATCGTCAACGTCAACTTTTAATTAATACAAGCAATTTTATTTATATATTTTGGCAATCCATGACAAATAAATTACTGTAACTGCAATTACGGCTGCAAACGAATCAAACTTAACCCAGTTCGAGTTTGAGTTCGAACCAGTTTTGAACCGAACTGGTTCGAAATTGAAGCAGAGTTTAGAACTAAAAAGAAGAGTTTCAAACCGAGTCAGACTCAGTTCGAGTTCGATTCGAACAAATTTTGAACCGAACTGGGTTTGATTCGTTTTAGAACCGAGCTGGTTTGATTCGTTTCGAATTGAATTTTTTTTCGAATCGAACTCCATTGAATTACGAGCTACGAGCTTTTTGTGCGCCCTAACAATACTTGCAACCTAGTCATACATTATAAGGTTATTTTTTTTTTTGAAAGAAATATTATAAGATTATTAGTGTGCTAAGTTTTATATATGGATAGTGTTGTTTTGGTCATATTATAGTTCTGCTTTTAAGAAATGATCATGAGCATTAGCACTGACTTCATTATTTGCTTAAATGTATCATGACACAATATATAATGAATGGATTGATGGCAGGAAGTCTGTTGTGGCCCATAATAGAGAGCTCAACTCACTACAAAAAAAAAAAAAAAAAAAAAAATTGACTAAGTATCCGTTGTGGGCCACAGAAAGCCTGTTTTGGCCCGTAATAGAGAAGCTTCTAAATACCTATATGGCATCTAATGACAACCTTTTTAGTAGGGATGTATATGGATTAGGTACAGACGAATAATAGTTTAATCATCTCTATAACTGTTTTAAATTTCAAATACGAATTTAAATATTTTTAGTCTAGTGGAAAAATATGACTATAATTCGGATATTAAAATAAAATTATCACATATTGTATTAAAAAAGATGCACTTACACATTATATACTAGTATTGTGCCCGCGTGTTGCAATGAATATATTATAAGAGAACAAAAAAAACTCATACAAAATGACATATTTTTATAAAAAATTTAGACAAAATGAAAAATAACATTTCTAAATGACATATTAAATACATCTATAGGTTAATTAATAACGTTCCTTAAAGACATATTTCATTAAATGACTTACATGTTTTTTTGTTCCTTTTGACATATTTTTATTGAAAAATCTCATACAAAATGACATATTAAATAACATAAAATTCGTTCAAAGATATAAAAAAATAATGGAAAGAAATGAAGACATGACCGATCAATTATCAATCAATTATCAATCAATCTAAAAATTTCTTATGTAACATTTAATAAGATGGAAAGAAATCAGGTTCAATAAAGATAATATAATTTGCACGTGGTGAGTACGTGTCTAAATTAATTTAGACTTCTACACGTAGAAAAAATATAAAAAAAATGCATAGAATCAAAAGAGGCAAACCATTTAATTAGAGGGCTGATATTCAATCCATAATTTCATCTTTTAATCACAACCGTTGGCAACAATCAATGTATCTACTTAATATAACAATGGAGATACGTTTCATGAAAATTAACTAATAAATTATTCCATAACAAAATCCAAAGCCCAACAAAAAATCTAAACCCCTAGCCCAATAAAACCCAGACCAGAACTTAAATACCGATCCATTTCTTATGCTGATATCTGAGCGAAAAGTGAGATGCCGTAAAGTACCATTAGCACGCTCCCAACTAACCTTCCCTCTCAAGCGACCCTTCATCAAGTTTGATGATGACACGTGGCATCCATCTACCTTTCTTCGGTTCAAACCCCCATCTAAGGCCCAAAACCACACAAGGCCCAAAACAATCAGGGCCAGCGTGTTGTATAAGATGTTGCCAATTATCATCTTCGCCTTGTGGTACCAGTCATGTGCAGTACCACTGTACCAGTGTCTATAGAGCACACTAAAACTTAAGCAGTTAAAAGCGTACTCACATATGCAAGATAGTAACATCGATTTATGTTTATGTTTTTGTTAGACTTTTCCCATGTTTAACATTTAATGAAATGGTTTTGTTTTTTTATTAAGTGAGTCAATTAAAAACTTTCTTTGAATTGGTTACTTTAGTATATTGTTGATTCAAGAGATCAGATAATCTGATCAGGTACAGTATTGAACAATTTTTTATGTGACAGAACATTGAGTACTAAACTAACTAAGCGTATAAATATCACTGTTGGGTTTACCAGTGGCCGTCTACTATCCAATTACTGTATCCAAATTTTCATCAACGGGTTCATATACAAATATATACACATTATATATATATGTAGTTAACAGCCAGATAATTTTAATAACAATACTAAAGATGAATTCCATAGCTCATGAAGTCAGATTTTCGTTTTGTCACTTTTGATCTCTCTCATCTCAGCAACTTCACTCGAGCCCAATTCAACTCCTTGACAACTTCTTCAATCGCAATGCGCTCTTTTGGTGACAACTTGGAGCACAAGAGACCGCATCGAATTACTGAAACAAAGCAATCGTGAATGTCCTCTGTTTCATTTGCATTCTCTCCTCCATCATTGACTGGGAACAATCTGTGGTCGATAATCTCAGTAACACTATCTGAGAAAGCCATCTCAACATGCATGTGGAGGCTCAATCTGTCTCTGAATCTTTCGTCGGTGGGGCTTATGCCAGTAAACATCTCAAGCACTAGAATGCCACAGCTGTATGCGTCTCATTCAACCGATGCCTGACCTCCCATGACATATTCTAAAAAAAATATGACAAATTACAATCATACCCTTCCACAGATTACACAGAAAGATAATCAGTAATATAGTGTTGTTTTTCCATTTTCATTCAAATATCAAATATTGTGGGAAAAATATTGGACCTCCCTTTTTTCACTATGTATATATGTTGCCAAGGTTTTTAGGTATATATGTATTGATTTAATTTGGCCTTCTGAAAGCTTGTCCTCATTTACCATTCACATATCAATTTAACAGCTAGGAGCTAACTAGGTTTGGTACCATCTATTAAGATAATTAAATTAATTAAAAGAACATATGACTATGAGACCATGGTTTCGAAAATTGGCCGATTCCAAGTCAACTCGGTATCGGCTGTCACCGATCTGATTTTCACCCGAGTCTCGCTCCCGTGCGAGTTTTTCAGCAAAACTCGGATGAAATGTGCTGGACTCAGCCGAGTTGGCCAATTGTTAGGCCGAGTCAAGCCGAGTCAACCGATTTTACACGGAGTTGAGCCGATTCAAGGCAAAAATGACCAATTCAAGTTGAAAATGAGCCGAGTCAAGCGTTTTTTTTGGAGAAGAAGCTTTTGGAGAAGAAGTTTTTTTGGAGAAGACGTTAAGTACACTGTATCCATGAAGTTAAAGTTAAATTATAATAATATGAATACTGTGCATCAAAGTTTGACTATATGTGCATCAAACACTCCTTTATGTCTCATTATTAGTACGACTATTAATTACATCGAGTTATTTAATTGCAAAATAATAGTAATAATAATAATAATAATAATAATAATAATAATAATAATAAAAAATATGGAGGCTATTGCATCACTTTTTTAAATCGGCTGATTTTCAAAGTTTATATTTATTATATCAGTAGATTATTTTTTTGTAAGATGTAGTCTTACCATTATTTTTTGACTAATTATCTTTGTACAATAATTTTTTCTACATTTTTAATACAAATGACGACGAGCTGATACAACTAGCTTGACATAGTTTCTAACAATAGAATTTGTGTTCTGATTGTGAATTTGTAAAGCTTGTATAATATTATATTACTTTATACTAGAGGATTGTATGAGTGTAATTTTTTATCTTAACATAATTTTTGGACAATTTAATTTTTTACCAATATTTTCTTATTTTTAGTACAAAACAAGTTTCTGCCAAAAAAATCCGAGTTACCGAGTCAACTCGTCTGATTACGGCCGTTTCACCCGATTCCGATTCCACGGTCAAGTATCCGATTCCGATTCCGATTCCGGCCAATTCACCATGTATGAGACAATACAGATTTTGTTAAAGCCATTGTTTTTGTACCATGATAGGGTAAAGCATGTAATAAACACACACCTTCTGTAAGCTGGTACGTAGCTACTTATACCTATATACTAAAAACAAAATTAATTTCTCATAAGAATAAGCTTGTACCTGGGGGAATATAACCGATTGAACCTCTAAGTCCAACTGTACTTCCTATCAACATAGAAGACATAGAATCAGGTTGAACCAGAAATCTGGCAAGCCCAAAATCACCGACATGTGCAGTCATGTCATCATCCAAAAGCACATTGCTAGGTTTAAGATCACAATGTACAATTGAAGCCATAGTTATATGTATCTCCTTCAACCGATGCCTTACCTCCCGTACCATATTCTAAAATAATGACAAATTACAATCACACCCTTCTACAAATGATGCAGCAAGATCAGTAACATAGTGTTGTTTTTCCTTTTCAATTCAAACATACGAGCCGTGCCAGATATTGTAGGGAAAAAGGAATTGACCTCCCTTTTTTTCACTATATATGTTGCCAAGGTTAATCAGATTTATTGATTTAATTTGGCTTTGTCAAAGCTTGTGCTCACTTACTATATTCACTATTGATTTAACAGCTAGGTGCTAATTAGGTTTGGTACCATACCATCGACTAAGATAATTAAAAGAACATATGAGACAATACAGATTTTGTTGAAGCCATTCTTTCTGTACCATGATAGGGTAAAAAATGTCAAAATAAATAATAAACACACACCTTCTGTAAGTAGTACGTAACTACTTACACCTATATAACCTTAAAAAAAACTACTTATACCTATATACTAAAAACAAAATTAATATCTCATAAGAATAAGCTTGTACCTGGGGGAATATTACCGATGGAACCTCTAAGTCCAACTGTACTTCCTGTCAACAGAGAAGACATAAAATCAGGTTGAACCAAAAATTTGGCAAGCCCGAAATCACTGACATGTGTAGTCATGTCATCATCCAAAAGAACATTATTACGCTTAAGATCACAATGTACAATTGGAGTGGGCCCATGGGTGTGAAGATAATCCAAAGCTGTCGCAACATCGATTGCTATACTCAGCCTCTGGATGAGGCTGAGACTCCTAAATGGCATATTTGTACTTGCACCGATATGCAAACCATGTTTCTCAGCTGCCATTAGGCATGAATTCAAAAATTAAAGCTTGAAAATCATTACCATGGTGGTTTGTTCTAGAGCATGAAATTAGTACCTTCACAGCAACAACATTTGTCACGTTCTCAAATATCATGGGAGCTTTGTAAACGGCTCCAAAAGTACCCCTTCCAATTAGGTTCTCTGACGAAAAATGATCCGTAGCCATGAGGATATCGTTGTATGACACTCTTTGAAACTCAAAATTTTTGGCCACAAATGGTAGGGGACTATTTGGGATCCCTTTTTCCAACAAAAACGGGCTATTAAAAACATGGTTATAAATAAGCATATAATACCACCTATGCAACAAATTATTACAATGATAATTTTGGATTAGTGCTTCTTTTAATAAAAGGGTAAAATGGGTATTTTAAAATTTTAGAATGACTTTTAATATAAAAGACAATAAAATGGGTAAATTTGTGAGTTTTTAAAGTTTAGAGTTGGAAATACGTAATTTTGAAGTTTTTGAGGGGTATACGTGAAATTCCCCCTTTTTTTGAATATACCCAAATTATTTCTTGCCTACTGAACTCTCTTGCTTTGTTGGTTAGTTTTGTTCCTTGAAATTCGATGAAACAAAAATATTATCTGAGGAATAAGGGCGGGTACGGAACAGACTGTTTTTCTATAATGTAGTTAATTAATTAAATAATTAAGTCAGATATCTTGAGACGGCATTGCATAATTATCTTGAGACGGCATTGCATCAAACAAAGAACGAGTTATGGTGTTTACAGCTGCTTCTCAATAGTGGTTAGCACGTAATATATAATTAGTTGTTGTTTACAGCTGGATTTAATTTGTATTGGTGCCAGCTTCTTATCGACTGCATGCCACGTTTATATGATAAAGGATATATGACATATGACAAAAAAAAATATTATGAACCTATACATGTTCTCCATGATTTGTAATAGGCCCTACGCATACTAAAGAATGCTTGAATAATTATGAAAGGTCGTTTAATCGAAAGTCAAATTAATAAAAGGGGCTTTTCATCTGGTCCTGTTTTACGCTTTCAATTTATTGTCATTTGATATGTCGTTTAATTCTGTGTAAATTGACTACAACAAAACAAGTCTTCAGCAACCGGCATCAGAGACCGATACTGTCGCCGGTCTCTGAAGACCCTCTCTCAGCCAAAAAAAAAAAATTAAATGGTTTTCGGAGACGACCCCTTCAGCGACCGGCGATACTAATCTTCAGCGACCGATATGGTCCGGTCGCTGAAGGGTCTCAAGAAAACCCGCGAGCCGCGCGCGATTCCCTTTCTCTCCACTCCACTCCTCCCGCGGTTTAGGTTAGCCACAAAAGAAAAAACCTGGTCCAAAGCTCGAACCCCCGCCGCCCGAACCCTTTCTCTTGTCTCCTCCCGCGATTCCCTTTCGCCGCCCGAACCCCCGCCCCTTTCTCTCTGTCTGCTCCCGCGATTCCCTTTAACCGCCAGAAGTAGCTCCGCGCCCGATTTGGAACCGCCATCTGGTCCTTCTCAGATCGGAACCGCCCGAAGTAGGTCCTTCTCAGATCGGAACCGCCGTCTGGTCCTCTCTGTCAAGAGGCGAGGCAGGAAAGGCATGATTCCAAACGAGTCTTAAGTATTGTGGTATTTCTCCTCTCTCATTTTTACTCTTTACGGGTTTACAAACCGATAAGCCTTGAGGACTGATTTCGTTGTTTGCTGTGAAATGTGTTCATTTTCTGGTTTGTGTCTTTTTGCTTGTGAATTTGATTTGTCAATCTTTTTGCCTGTGAAGTGTGGTCTGATTTCTCCGTTTCTGGTATCCTTGTTGATGGCAAGGACCAAGTTGTAAATTTCATGAATTTAAGGGGCTGACTTGTTAATTTATGTGGGTCCTTAATAATTTCCCTTGTCACAGGGACTTGTGTCATTTACTAGTACCAGTGAGCTTGGAGTACTGGTACGGGTTTTGTCATTTACTAGTACCAATTGTACTTGAAAGCAAAATTTCTTTTTGATTGTGCCTGAAATTAATTCAAGATGAAAGTTCCTCTCACTCCCCCAATTGTAGCATATAAATTTGCCTACTTGGCAAGTCCCATTCTAAAATTTCAAACTAGACCTAAATATTTTCCGCACCAGAGAACATGCCAGTAAACCAACATATTTAGCATGTACCAGTCCGGTACAAGTGCAATATCAATACTATCTTAGTCTGATCAAAATACCACATTATGCTCTAAATAAAATTATGTCAAACACTTTGCTGCATGTCTAATCAAAACAGTGAGAAAATAAGTGATTATGATCAGATTCACAGACTTGAACATTAAAATTCTAATTCAATATATATATATATATAGAGAGAGAGAGATCCATGAATCTCGAAATTCTATTTGCCTTGTTTATTTACACACTAATCTTCCATCAATTTATACCTCTTTGATCTGTAAACAGTAACCATATGAATTAATTCGATTTTGTGGTAATAAATCAAACTCTTTCCATTCCCTGGTTTAAAATTGGGTCGGAAGAACTACCATTAGTAGTAAATGGTTTCGCTTCTAAATGAAATAAAAAAAAATCAACTAAATCAACATGTACTTCTGAATCTTTGATTTTGCATCTAGAAATCATATTTAGATAAAAAAAAAGGTCATTTTCTTTGCCACAATTACCATTCTCATACTTTCTAAAAGAGTAAAACATTCAATAAAAATAGTTATGATTGATTGATTAATTGGGTTGACTAATTGGGTTGATTAATTGATTGGTTAATTGATTTTAGGAGTTGTAGGCGAAGTTAGTTTAAATTTGGGAAGAAAGAAGGAGAGGAGAAAACTCGATATTCAAGAGAGTAATTGCTTGTAATCATGCAAGTTTTCTCTCTTTCTTAATTCTATAAAGGTTAATTATATTATTAATTATGTACTACGGTTTGTTAGTTATTAATTCTATGTTGGTTAATTATATTAGTAAACCGGAATATTTAGTATGCCTTTTAGGTTTATACCCGTTCAAAATTAATCTGATAGAGATTAATTTTGAATAGTTCCCGTTTTGGGACTGCTCTTTGAATGCTTTGTCTCATCTAGGATGTGAAGAAATGTATGTGGGTCTAGTGTTTAAGAAAAATTTGGTATCATTTTCCCTTATTGTTCCTACGAGTACGTATTGAATTACATGTCTAACATGATGTGTTTCTAACGCGTACTCGGGGAACTGAGGGGAAATGCTGCCGAATTTTTTCTTAAATACTATATCCACATACATTTCTTCACTACTGAGACATAGCATTCAAAGAGTGGGATATGATTGTACACCGGCCATGTGTAAGCCCCAAAAGACGAATGAGTTTGGACTTATTAATATTTAACGACATTATTTTATTATTTTAATATCTAATGTGAAAATAGTAAGTAAGGCATAACTTTAAGTTTAGTTTTGACCTCGTGTGCATTTTATTGTGTTTAGAACTAATCAAGGCAAGGCAAGGGAAGGTAGGGCAAGGCAGGGCAGGGCAGGGCAGGGCAAGGCAAGGCAAGCGTCATCTCTCTCTCTCTCTGGTACGTACGTTTAAATATAGTTTATGTAGATGCCGCTTGTATGGCTGTATACAAGTCCTGTTGCATGGATGATGCAACTCTCGATTTGATTTTGTGTTTCTTCCATGACTTGCTTTAGAGGGTCCTTTATCAATTGATGATATCTGGAGGGTCTAAAGTATAGATCGGGATTTTTTGTTTTTCTTGGTTACCTAAATTGAATTTGTCATTAAATTAGATGAACTAAGGTCATGTTTATACAGTAACTTATAAATGTATATGTCATAATTAGGAGGAATGGAAGGTGATCGTAGTTGGATGTACGGTCCTCGTTACGTGGACAGGAAGGTCAATCCGGTATTTGTGAGAGGTGTCGAGGAATTTTTTAATTATGCGTTCGCTATTCCAAATAATATTGATAGGCAAAATCGCATCAAGTGTCCTTGTGCCAAATGTGGGTGTACTAGATGGTGGGATAGGTATACTATCGGAAAACATCTGCTCAAATCGGGCTTTAGACCTTATTATGAGACTTGGAACATGCATGGTGAGCATGAAAAAGTCAGATTAGGAGAACAGAGCCAAACGGTCGTTGAAGAGGTCGTTGAAGAGAGTGTCGATGTGGAGTCTCCAAATGATATGATTGAAATGGTTGTTGATGCTGCTGGTCCTTTTAATTGGGAACAACCGAACCCGAAAGCTCAGGAGTTTTATAAGAAGATGGCTCACCCACTGAATTTGTAGTGCGTGCTGAGGATGGATTGAATCAACCAAGTCTTTTCGTTGATGGGGCCGATCCTGAGGAAGTAACAGTAGACGACTTAAGTAACGTGTCGAAAAGTAAAAAGGTCAAGAAAAAAACAACGCCAAATGAGAAATTAGGTTAATATCTTTTAATTTATTTGTAAATGAAACAAACATTTAAGTAATGTATTCTTTTTATTGGAATTGTTTGTAAAACTAATTTTTTTAACTAATTTTTTTAACAAACTTTATTGCAGGTATGTCGAGCAGAAAGGGTAAGGAGAAGGAGGCATCCTCCAGTAGATCCAGGCACCCTCCGCGCGGTCGAAATGCATATATTAAGCCGCCGCAAAGGTTGGAGGATAGACCGGTGATTCGTCAGGTCGCTTATAGGTACGAGCTTTTTTTGTGCATTTCTGAGGTTGTAGTATTATCCATTTGTAGTTGTTTCAAAACTAATTTTATTTGCAGAGCTTTTGCTGGAGATGTGGTGGATGTGACACAAGGTATCAACAAAATAATCTCTCAAGCAGCACGTTTTCACTATCCTTCGGAAACTAGATTGCCCACTATTCCCGTGTGCATGAAATTTGATGACTATCCAGATGATGTACAAAAAAGGGTCAAGGCCAAGTTTTTGGTCAGTAAAATATCCTTTTTAATATTGGCAACATAATGTTTCTCTTTTTAAGCTAACCAACGACTTTTTAATTACGCATGCAGACGCACTATCAGTTTCACTCAGATGATGACGAGGATTTGGCATGGAAGACATTCGCGAGCATAGCTAACAGAGCTCTCCAAAATCTGCTTCACAAGTGCAAAGAAGAAGCAAAAATTAGGTATGGAGATGGCATCTTGGAGTGGAAGGATCGAGGGGTGCCAAGCACGTATGATTGGATAAAAGCGGATATCTGGCCCAAATTGTGCGACTATTGGTGCACAGAAGAGTTCGCTAGGCGGAGCGAACAAAATCAACAAAATAGGTCCTCATCTGGAGAGGGTTCTTTTGCAACTCAGTGAACATGCTGGTTCACAAACAAAGATTCGTAAGATGTTTTATTACATCAAAACAATTAAATCCAATTTCAATTTACTCAAACTAAATTTGATAATTTTATTTGTGTTGAAATGTTTATTCATAATAGGAGCAAGAACACCAGCGCGAGCCTAGGTGGTCTGACGAGCTGTTCACGCCGACGCATACCAGCAAGAAAACGGGACAATTCATATCTGCGAGGGCAAAAAAGGCACAGGTAATCAAACATAACAATCTTATATTAATATTCATTCTTTGTTGTACTTACTTTATTTTTGTTTTATTTTATAAATTTTGCAGGAAGACTACGATCGGGATATGAGCGCAAAATATGGGCCTGATCAAGCCCTTTGGCCCGCTTTTGATCCAGACGTCTGGTACGCCAACACAGACAATAATGCTCACGGCGATAACTATGGTCTCGGTGCTCTAGGTAAAATACACATACTTAAAAGTGTAAATTTGTATTTAAATTATATATCGTAATAATTAATGATATTTGATTTAATATTTCAGGTAAGACGAGATCGATGTATCGCCCAGGTGCGTCGCAGACGTCTTCTTTGCGATCGCAATCGCAAACGCAATCATATTCTTCGGCGCCGCCTCCTCTCAGACAAGAAGAAATAAATGCGATTTCAAGTCAGGTGTTGGGCGTGCTTCAACCACAACTCAACGTAATCAACCAATTCATGGAGGAGATGAGGCGTAACATGGGACGTTCTTCGCCTCATCAGGTACGAATTTTAATTTTGGAGTATGTTTCAATCCAATAAGAACACCAAGTATGATAAACCAATTGACGGAACAGTAAACTCTTAAAAATTGTAAACCCTATAAACAGTAAACCCTAAAAACTTTAGTTATATTCTCACAGGGAGGTTCTAGCTCACACCGTCCCGATGAGCAGGATGACAGCGGTGATGATTTAGGAGATCACTAGTTTTAGGATGTTTTGATCTGTATGTCGTACTTTAGATATTTTATTGTTTTATCGTACTTTGATATTGGATGTTTATGTAGTATTTTACATATTTCTTGTTTATGTTGGATATTGGATATTAGCTTGGATATTTGATATTGGATGTCGTATCAGTATTTTATATTGTTCAATTGCTTGCATGTGAATTCTATATTTGTCGATCGAAAACGACGACGGCAAATTGTATATTTGCTTGTGAATTATGTATTTATTGCTTGGTATGTTTCGTACCAATTGGCGAAAAAGAAAAATAACAATTAAAATATAAAAAAAAAGAAACCATCTGCTACCGATTTTGAACCATCAGAGACCGGCCAATCGGTCTCTGATGATCTTGTGCCACGTCAGCACGCAGCATCAGCGACAGAATAAATCGGTCGCTAAAATAGCATCAGCGACCGGCGCCTGAAGCTTCAGAGAACGGTGACGTCAGCGAGGTGGTCATCAGCGACGAAGCATCTGCGTCCGAGTCATCTGCTACCGTTTTCGGTCATCAGCGACCGGCACACCCATCAGCGACCGGCGAAAAATCCTTCAGAGACCGATTTGGCCGGTCGCTGATGGGTGTGAATGCTGTAGTGATTTTGGTACTTACGAAATGATGATAACATTAGAGACAATACAACTGATCCTGCAAATAACTATTTCGTAAGATAATATGTATAATTTTTTGAGAAAAATTAAGTTACAATAAGCAAAAAGAATTGGCCAATGGCGGACTACATATATTAATTATTGATTGGGAACATTTAATTAAGAATTGGACACCATGTTATCAGAGAAAATTAGGGTTTTGATATCAATAAAAGAAACAGCTTAGAGAAAGAGCGCACGTTAAGAAAGCATAAAGATGAAAGATCTTCAACACCGGATGAGGGTTAGAAGCAGTTTAAAATGTGCTCATAATTGAGTTATTACTCAAAACTCTAAATAAACTATGTAACCAATTGGGATTAATAAAATAGAAATCTGACTCATATTTTTTCAAAAAAAATGTGCTCATAATTGTCTAGAAATATGGTGAAAGGTGCCTAATATATTTATAATGTTCTGATCAGAATTATTGGATTGACTATTTGTGTAATTTGTCTCTTCCTCAAAGTAACAGGTGAAATGTCTTTTTCAATGATCTCAAATAAATACATATTATATAATTAAGCATGCTTCGACAGTTGGACAAGAAAGGTTAAATTAATTAGCACAGAAAGTAGATATCGGAAACATGTGGTCTCCTTATTATCAGGGATTCAATTCCAAATAAATATACATACATCTCATAAATTAAAAAATAGAGTGACATTACTACAGAAAAGACGACTACTATATTTGGTTAAAAAACTAATTAACACAAATCTTGACAATAACTTGAACTTTAAAGGAATCTAAACTAAAATAAAGATAAAGTACTGTAAATACTAAGAAATTGGTATTGTTTTATACCAGAAACTCTAGCGAAATATATATATATATATATATATATATATATATATGTGTGTGTGTGTGTGTGTGTGTGTGTATTTGAGGATTGTCAAAATCCCTCAAATTAAATCTTGCTTGTCCTCCTCAAGCAAAAATCTTAACTTAAGTCTCGGTCCGGTACTAAACTAAGCAAAATTCCAAGTATGATTCTAACATGAAAAACTTGCATGATTTTGTCAAATCTTAAAAACTCTCCTGATATTTTTGGGACATACTCTAGACATACTTCGATCAACCTTGATTCACCTCACAATTCAATTACTCCACCCTCATACTCTAAGATGCTTGAGTTTCTTAAAAACTAATAAATTGAGTTTACCAAGATCTAAATTCTCAACAAAGGTATGCCCGATTCTTGTTAAGAAACCGTGTATAAATGTCGGTACTTTTTTTACACGGATTTTAACAAGAAACCGTGTATAAATGCCGATACATTTTTTATACATATTTATTTAATTGACTGTGGGTGTATGGTTGAGCTCATTTTTGCGCGAGCGCCTCCTCCCTAGACACTATTTATTTGAATTTTTCTTGCATCCATGTATGATATGCCGTGTATGGTTAACTTTTTGTAGTAGTGTGAGTTTAAACAAGCATATAAAGCGATATATATGTGTTTGGTGAAGGTGAACCTAGCTTGTTTGTTCTGAATGAAAGAAAAGACTTAATTTTTCATGTATCCTTAAAATATCATCTAATTTCTTATATCTCCTAGTTTTTATTATAACAAATATGTTTCTCAAAATTTTTTTTTTAACTATTTTTATTTGCCCATGTAAAAACTCTCCAGTATTAAGGTTGAAACATCGAAGTTTGTAAACCGTTTGACCCGGCCCGTCCTCTCCTCCTCCGTCTGTATCACTACAAGAATTTTTTTGTTAATTCTTCTCTCTTATGCCTTGCCAGTAAAGGCACCCTTTAGATCTTTGACTTCGCTTTCTCCAATATTGTATTTTTTGAGTATTTAAGTTGCAACTTGTATTTATATATGGTACATTTTCTTAAAAAATGTGCAACTTGTATTTATAAAGTAGAAATCTGACTCATATTTTTTCTAAAAAAATATGCTCATAATTGTCTAAGATATATAGTGAAAGGTGCCTAATATATTTATAATGTTTTGATCTGAGTTATTGGATTGACTGTTGTGCAATTTGTCTCTTCCTCGAAGTAACGGGTGAAGTTTCTTTTTCAATGATCTCGAATAACTACATATTATATAATTAAGCATGCTTGGACAGTTGGACAAGAAAGGTTAAATCAATGGCAAATCAATGCCTTTATTTACATGTCTTGAAAAATTAATGGCAAATCAATGACAAGAAAGGTTAAATGAAAGGTTAAATTAATGCCTTGAAAAATTATGAAAGGTCGTTTTATCGAAAGTCAAATTAATAAAAGGGGCTTTTCATCTGGTCCAGTTTTGCACTTTCAATTTATTGTCATTTGATATGTCGTTTAATTATGTGTAAATTTTGGTACTTATGAAATGATGATAACATTTTGATACAGTACACTTGATCCTGCAATTAACTATTTTGTAAGACAATATGTATAAATTTTTGAGAAAAATTAAGTTACAATGAGCAAAAAGAATTGGCAAATGGCTTAATGGCGGAGTATTAATTATTGATTGGGAACATTCAATTAAGAATTGAACTCCGTGTTATCAGAGAAAATTAGGGTTTTGATATCAATTAAGAAAACAGCTCAGAGAAAGAGCGCACGTTAAGAAATTATAAAGATGAAAGATGTTCAACACCGGATGAGGGTTATAAGCAGTTTAAAATGTGCTCATAATTGAGTTATTACTCAAAACTCTAAATAAACAATGTAACCAATTGTGATTAATAAAATAGAAATTTGGCTCATATTTTTTCAAAAAAAATGTGCTCATAATTGTCTAAGATATATGGTGAAAGGTGCCTACTATATTTATAATATTCTGATCTGAATAATTGGATTGACTATTTGTGTAATTTGTCTCTTCCTCAAAGTAATGGGTGAAATGTCTTTTTCAAGGATCTCGAATAACTACATATTATATAATTAAGCATGCTTGGACAGTTGGACAAGAAAGGTCAAATTAATTAGCACAGAAAATAATTGAGAAATTAAATGTGGTTACCGAGGGGGTAGATATCGGGAACATGTGGTCTCCTTATTATCTGGCATTCAATTCTAAATAAATATACAGACATTTCACAAATTAAAAAATAGAGTGTACACTACTACATAAAAGACGACTATATACGGTTAAAAAAAATCTAATTTCACATAGTTTTGTGATTGTGTCCGCATGCATCATGTATGAAAAGGTTGATACATTGTACACGGTTGCGGAACCGTGTCTATATTGAATTAACTTACACGGTTCTTACAAGAGAACCTTGTCAGATCTCTAAAAAAAAGGCGCTGAAACAGGTGATTTGTACGCGATCGTACTAACTGTTCATAATAACAAGGATTATAAACACAGTTACTACAAGGGAACCTTGTATGATTTGTGGAAATCATATACGGTTTCTGTTTAGGAACCATGTTTGTTACCCTTCGTACATTGTTTGTTTTCAAGTACCGTGGATGATTTGTATGTATTTTTTTATTTGATTTATATTAGGCTAGAATCCATATTTGCTACCATTAAACTTAAAATATTACACATTGATAATTCAATAAATATTGAACATTTACCACATACATAAAACAATATTCAACATTTAATATATACATATTAATCCATATATAATTCAATAAATATTCAGCATTTATACATATACATATACATGTGCATGTCCCCAAATACATATTCAACAAATATTACAATACTTGGCAGTGTATTAAACACTTGAGATGCTTTAAAAATTAACAAATGTTTTAAAGTTAAATTTTCAACAGTGTATGAATAATCGATCATGTGGCAGTGTAAAAATGAACATGTGACGTGTTCTGACCTATACATGTCTTTAAAACCTAAGAGCCTGTTTGGCGTTGAAGAATTAGATGGAATTTTAATTCTAACAATGTGTTCGGCAGTCACTTTTTGTTCCAAAATTTTTGCTTTGGTAATTGCTGCAGTGTAATTTTTTGGACAAAAGAACCCTCTCTCAGAGCGAATATTTATTTTTCCAAACTTTCTCTCTCCTCTGTCTACGCTCCACGTGAAAGCTTTCATTCAATTTACACATCAGAACTAAAAGAAATGGATTAACCTCAGGACTAACCTCAGGACTAAAAGAAATGGATTAACCTCAGGATTAACCAGTTGTAACTTATTTAAACTTCACACGTGGGACTAACCTCAGGACTGATCCGGACATTATTGTTTTTTGTACAAAGCACAGCAAATTTTTTAATTTCGAACCAAAGTGATTCTGATACAAAATTATTATTTGGGATATAATTTAAGCATCAGATAAGATGCATTGTTTGTTAACAATTTCTTTCAATTAATATATGCAACTGTTGAGTATTTTGTGTACGTATTTTAGGGGTTGATTTGATACTCTTTTGCTTTTAAATAAAAGACAGACTCCTCATTGAAAGGAACTCTTTATGTTTTAAAAAATACTAGTGTTAAATCTATTAGAGTTATTGGCTCAAAAATTATCTCATTAGCCTCTTTTTGTGCAAATTTAATGGGGATAACTCTCATTTTGAGCTTTCTTTGATTATTCCACATGATTAGCATGACTTACCAATACAGATTCAGGATTGTACAGTTGGGGGAGAGGAAGAACAGGTCCAGCTTGCAGGAAAGAGGTGGAAAAGACCAGTCTGATACTGGTTTTTGAATCTAGTGTTAAGTTTGTATGTTGTTATGAGTTCTTAAACTTGTTCCTTTGAATGAGTAGTTTTTTGTAGTAGTATTTCTAGCTTATAAATATGTTTCGATATGTGGTACTCTTAGATGCTTGGGCAGAACTTATTAGTACAGGTGGACTGGTACTATTTCGGTACTATATTCTGGGAGCACCCCTTATGTTTAATGAAATAGGTACCATCTTCTCTGTTGCATAAATTTTAAAAAAAGGAGGTATACATCATGCAGCATGCAGTCTGCGCGGCAGAGAATAAGGTAGATATCTTCAGAGAAACCAAGCATTCACGTGGTGTGAATAATTCAACGACATAGGAAGCCATGCTGGAGGTAGATCTGACATGCATCCAGCTGCTTATTTGTATATTTAATTCACTAGTCAACTCAATGGCAGATCTCTAGGTCTATTTCATTTGTTTAATTCAGTTGATTCGGTCGAGTTTAATTAGATTGCATATCTGTACCAAGCTGTCATGTGTACTATACAAGAATATGATATGGTTAACAAACATAGTTGTTTTACCGGGAAATAATCTCCTTGTTTCAACAATTTAATTTAGTTGAGAATCAACCTTTCATCTAGTGAAAAAGACAAAATATTACAGGTACGAATCCGCATAGAAGACTCCTTATAACTATTAAAGGGTTAAATGGCTTGATTTCCAATCTTTACGAAAAGAAATAATCGAGTTGTAATTATAAAGTTCCGTTGCAAAACATTATTATTATTATTATTATTAGCTGTTATTTATTATTATTATTATTAATATTATTTAGTTGTGTTAAATTTACAAAAACAATTATATATTTGATTATAATAATTTATTATCACATCGTTTGATCAAATTATAATTGCAATAGTCGTAATTATTGCAAGGACAAAATTAATTGGAGATTGCAAATATATTGCAATGAAATTTTTTGTAACACTAAGAACTAATATTCCATGATAAAATTATTTTAATGCAATGAAATCGTACTCAAGAACCATTGACCTATCACATCTAGATCTCATCTATCATAGACGAATCTGGCAAATTGTACTAAAAACGCTGGCGAAATTTTAAAATTTTAAAAATATTAATCCACACATCTATTATAGTTGTCCTGATCCGCCAACGATTTTGATTAAAAGATGAAATTTTGGATTGGTTTCATTGTTTAATTTATTTTCAATGAAACTATAGAGAGGTGCGGCAAGAATTTAAAAGGAGAGCATGCGGTTTGAGTCTCCTATAGGTGCTATGAAGGAAAGATGGAATTAAATAGGGGGCTCCTTTCTAATTTCTGTAGAGAGTACGAACAGACGGGTGGTTTAATAGCAGTATTTATATTATTTTTTTTTCATTTGAATGTTGGGAATCGCCAATTGCAAGGTGGTTATTTTAGAAGTTATTGTTTTAATTTGAGTAATTAAGTTTATATGGATTGTGAGCTTCTGAAAACAATATACTAAATCAAGCCTTGTGTTTTGGATACTTAAAAATATATAAACTATTTCAATTACTGATGTAAATCGGAACTCTATTGAACTGCATATTTTTAATTATTTTTGTTGCGGTTTTCTAATCAATTATATTTATAAAAGAAAATTTTCCTTTAGATGGTACCTCAAATTACATGGCGTTACAAATATTGATGAAATTTTTGCTGTATTATTCTATAATTGGTAATTAATCTTTTATTTATTTTTATCGAAATAACATTCTCTGACTTTTTATTTATAATTTTTACTTGGCAGTTGCTGCCAAGGTTTTTTTTTTTAATTATTTATAATTTGGATTTAGAACCAATCTATTTTGATATCATACATGGATATTGTTGAATAATATTTTTTTTCATTGGTCTATTTTATGAATACATATCATTTTGTATGATAATTCTTTTTGTTCTCTGATGGAACAAAATGGTACTATCTTCTTTTAAAGATTAATAAACCCTGATTCTTTTTGTATTTCTGCCGGTTTCTTATCGACTGCATGCCCCGTTTATAAGATAAAGGATATATGACATATGACAACAAATTAAAAAATATTATGAACCTATACATGTTCTCCATCATTTGTAATATATAGGCCCTACGTATACTAAAGAATGCCTTGAAAATTATGAAAGGTCGTTTAATAGAAATTCAAATTAACAAAAGGGTCCTGTTTTGGCTTTCAATTTAATGACATTTGATATGTCGTTTATTATGTGTAAATTGTGGTACTTACGAAATGATGATAACATTAGATACAGTACAACAGATCCTGCAATTAACTATTTTGTAAGATAATATGTATAATTTTCTGAGAAAAATTAAGTTACAATATGAGCAAATTAATGGCTTGATGGCAGCGTATTAATTATTATTAGGAATATTTAATTAAGAATTGGAGCTCCATGTTATCAGAGAAAATTAGGGTTTTGAAAGAGCGCACGTTAAGAAAGTATAAAGATGAAAGATGTTCAACACCGGATGAGGGTTAGAAGCAGTTTAAAATGTGCTCATCATTGAGCTATTACTCAAAACTCTAAATAAACAATGTAACCAATTGCGATTAATAAAATAGAAATCTGACTCCTATTTTTTTTTTTTTAAATGTGCTCATAATTAATTGTCTAAGATATATGGTGAAAGTGCTAATATATTTACAATGTTCTGATCTAAATTATTGGATTGACTATTTGTGCAATTTGTCTCTTCCTCAAAGTAACGGGTGAAGTTTCTTTTTCAATGATCTCGAATAACTACATATTATATAATTAAGCATTCTTGGACAGTTGGACAAGAAAGGTTTAATTAATTAGCATATAAAATAATTGAGAAATTAAATGTGGTTACCAAGGGGGTAGATATCGGGAACATGTGGTCTCCTTATTATTTGGGATTCAATTCCAAATAAATATACATACATCTCAGAAATTAAAAAATAGAGTGACATTACTACAGAAAAGATGACTATATATGGTTAAAAAACTAATTAACACAAATCTAGACAATAACTTGAACTTTAAAGGAATCTAAACTAAAATAAAGATAAAGAATTGTAAATACTAAGAAATTGGTATTGTTCTATACCAGAAACTCTAGCCAAATACATATATGTATTTGAGAATTGTCAAAATCCCTCAAAGTTAAATCTTTCTTGTCCTACTCAAGCAAAAATCTTAACTTAAGTCTCGGTCCGGTACTAAACTAATCAAAATTCCAAGTATGATTCTAACATGAAAACTTCCATGATCTTGTCAAATTTTAAAAACTTGCGTAATATTTTTTTTAACATACTCTAGACATACTTTGATCAACCTTGATTCAACTCACAATTCAATTACTCCACCTTGATACTCTAAGATGCTTGAGTTTCTTAAAATCTAATAAATTAAGTTTACCAAGATTTCAATTCTCAACAAAGGTATGCCCGATTCTTGTCAAGAAACCTTGTATAAATGTTGGTACTTTTTTTACACGGATTTTAACAAGAAACCGTGTATAAATGTCAATACCTTTTTTATAAATATTTATTTAATTGACTGTGAGTGTATGGTTGAGCTCATTTTCCCGCAAGCGCCTCCTCCCTAGACACTATTTTTGAATTTTTCTTGCATCCATGTATGATATGCCTTGTATGGTTAACTTTTTGTAGTAGTGTGAGTTTAAACAAGCATATATATAAAGCGATATATATAAGTGTTTGGTGAAGGTAAACCTAGCTTGTTTGTTCTGAATGAAAGAAAAGACATAATTTTTCATGTATCCTTAAAATATCGTCTAATTTCTTATATCTCCTAGTTTTTATTGTAACAAATATGTTTCTCAAAAAAAAATTTTAAACTATTTTTATTTGCCCATGTAAACTCTCCAGTATTAAGGTTGAAACATTGAAGTTTGTAATGCCCGTTTGACCCGGCCCGTCCTCTCCTCCCCCATCTGTATCACTACAAGAATCTTTTTTGTTAATTCTTCTCTCTTATGCCTCGCCAGTAAAGGCACCCTTTAGATCTTTGACTTCGCTTTCTCCATTATTGTACTTTTTGAGTATTTAAGTTGCAACTTGTATTTATATATCGTACATTTTCTAAAAAATGTGCAACTTGTATTTATAAAGTAGAAATCTGACTCATATTTTTTTCTAAAAAAATGTGCTCATATTTGTCTAAGATATATAGTGAAAGGTGCGTAATATATTTATAATGTTCTGATCTGAATTTATTGGATTGACTATTTGTGCAATTTGTCTCTTCCTCGAAGTAACGGGTGAAGTTTCTTTTTCAATGATCTCGAATAACTACATATTATTTTATTAGAGAAAAGGTTTTGGTACCCAGCCTTCTGTACCCGTTTTTTACCCGAAAGTTTAGATAAGGCTTCTTAACCGTTCCAACCTCCCACACATAATTAAATAAAGAGTCCCTAGCTTCTTCATTAAGGCGATTTAATCGTTGTTAAAATTTCCGATCCCCAACCTCTTTTCTTTCGAGATCTCTCCCCGTACAATTTCCAATTCGAATCCCACCACTCCGCTGATCTCAATCGGGTGCGGCACCACCAATCGGATCGGGCACCACTGATCGGACAACCAATTTGAATTTTGTAGTACAGCGATTGCATTTTGTAGTACATTAGAGACAGTACAACTGATCCTGCAATTAACTATTTTGTAAGATAATATGTATAATTTTTTGAGAAAAATTAAGTTACAACGAGCAAAATGAATTGGCAAATGGCTTGATGACGGAGTATTAATTATTGATTGGGAACATTTAATAAAGAATTGGACTCCTTGTTATCGGGGAAAATTAAGGTTTTGATATCAATTAAGGAAACAGCTCAGAGAAAGAGCCCACGTTAAGAAATCATAAAGACGAAAGATGTTCAACACTGGATGAGGGTTATAAGAACTTTAAAATGTTCTCATAATTGAGTTATTACTCAAAACTCTAAATAAACTATGTAACCAATTGCGATTAATAAAATAGAAATCTGACTCCTTTTTTTTCTAAAAAATTGTGCTCATAATTGTCTATGATATACGGTGACCAGTGCCTAATATATTATATATTTAAAATGTTCTGATCTGAATTATTGGATTGATTATTTGTTCAATTTGTCTCTTCCTCAAAGTAAAGGGTGAAGTTTCTTTTTGAATTATTGGATTGATTATTTGTTCAATTTGTCTCTTCCTCAAAGTAAAGGGTGAAGTTTCTTTTTCAATGATCTCGAATAACATTAGAGACAGTACAACTGATCCTGCAATTAACTATTTTATAAGATAATATGTATAATTTTTTGAGAAAAATTAAGTTACAATGAGCAAATTAATGGCTTGATGGCAGCGTACTAATTATTGATTGGGAACATTTAATTAAGAAATGGAGCTCCATGTTATCAGAGAAAATTAGGGTTTTGAAAAAGTGCACGTTAAGAAAGCATATAGATGAAAGATGTTCAATACCGGATGAGGGTTAGAAGCTGTTTAAAATGTGCTCATAATAGAGTTATTACTCAAAACTCTAAATAAACAATGTAACCAATTGCGATTAATAAAATAGAAATCTGACTCCTATTTTTTCGAAAAAAATGTGCTCATAATTGTCTAAGAGATATGGTGAAAGTGCTAATATATTTACAATGTTCTGATCTGAATTATTGGATTGACTATTTTTGCAATTAGTCTCTTCCTCAAAGTAAAGGGTGAAGTTTCTTTTTCAATGATATCGAATAACTACATATTATATAATTAAGCATTCTTGGACAGTTGGACAAGAAAAGTTAAATTAATTAGCACAGAAAATAATTGAGAAATTAAATGTGGTTACCGAGGGAGTAGATTTTGGGAACATTTGGTCTCCTTATTATTTGGGATTCAATTCCAAATAAATATACATACATCTCAGAAATTAAAAAAATAGAGTGACATTACTACAGAAAAGACGACTATATATGGTTAAAAAACTAATTAACACAAATCTAGACAATAACTTGCACTTTAAAGGAATTTTATTAAACTAAAATAAAGATAAAAGTATTGTAAATACCAAGAAATTGGTATTGTTCTATCCCAGAAACTCTAGCCAAATACATATAAGTATTTGAGGATTGTCAAAATCCCTCAAAGTTAAGTCTTGCTTGTCCTCCTCAAGCAAAAATCTTAACTTAAGTCTCGGTCCGGTACTAAACTAATCAAAATTCCAAGTATGATTCTAACATGAAAAACTTGCATGATCTTGTCAAATTTTAAAAACTTGCGTAATATTTTGTTTAACATACTCTAGACATACTTTGATCAACCTTGATTCAACTCACAATTCAATTACTCCACCTTGATACTCTAAGATGCTTGAGTTTCTTAAAATCTAATAAATTAAGTTTACCAAGATTTCAATTCTCAACAAAGGTATGCCCGATTCTTGTCAAGAAACCTTGTATAAATGTTGGTACTTTTTTTACACGGATTTTAACAAGAAACCATGTACAAATGTCGATACCTTTTTTATACATATTTTTTTAATTGACTGTGAGTGTATGGTTGAGCTCATTTTCTTGCATCCATGTATGATATGCCTTGCATGGTTAACTTTTTGTAGTAGTGTGAGTTTAAACAAGCATATATATAAAGCGATATATATAAGTGTTTTGTGAAGGTAAACCTAGCTTGTTTGTTCTGAATGAAAGAAAAGACATAATTTTTCATGTATCCTTAAAATATCGTATAATTTCTTATATCTCCTAGTTTTTAGTGTAACAAATATGTTTCCCAAAAAAAAATTTTAAACTATTTTTATTTGCCCATGTAAACTCTCCAGTATTAAGGTTGAAACATTGAAGTTTGTAATGCCCGTTTGACCCGGCCCGTCCTCTCCTCCCCCATCTGTATCACTACAAGAATCTTTTTTGTTAATTCTTCTCTCTTATGCCTCGCCAGTAAAGGCACCTTTTAGATCTTTGACTTCGCTTTCTCCATTATTGTACTTTTTGAGTATTTAAGTTGCAACTTGTATTTATATATCGTACATTTTCTAAAAAATGTGCAACTTGTATTTATAAAGTAGAAACCTGACTCATATTTTTTTCTAAAAGAATGTGCTCATAATTGTCTAAGATTTATAGTGAAAGGTGCCTAATATATTTATAATGTTTTGATCTGAATTTATTGGATTGACTATTTGTGCAATTTGTCTCTTCCTCGAAGTAATGGGTGAAGTTTCTTTTTCAATGATCTCGAATAACTACATATTATATAATTAAGCATGCTTGGACAGTTGGACAAGAAAGGTTAAACTAATTAGCACAGAAAATAATTGAGAAATTAAATGTGGTTACTAAGGGGGTAGATATGGGGAACAAGTGGTCTCCTTATTATCTGGGATTCAATTCCAATTAAATATACAGACATCTCACAAATTAAAAAATAGTGTACACTACTGCATAAAAGACGACTATATACGGTTAAAAAAAAATCTAATTTCACATAGTTTCGTGATTGTGTCCGCATGCATCATGTATGAAAATGTTGAAACATTGTACATGGTTGCGGAACCGTGTCAATATTGAATTAACTTACACGGTTCTTACAAGAGAACCTTGTCAGATCTCTAAAAAAAAAGCGCTGAAACAGGTGATTTATACGCGGTCGTACTAACCGTTCATAATAACAAGGATTATAAACACAGTTACTACATGGGAACCTTGTATGATTTGTGGAAATCATATACGTTAAATTGTCTATGAACCTTGTTTGTTACCCTTCGTACACTGTTTGTTTTCAAGAACCGTGGATGATTTGTATGTATTTTTTAATTTGATTTATATTAGGCTAGAATCCATATTTGTTAGCCATTAAACTTACAATATTACACATTGATAATTCAATAAATATTGAACATTTATAACATATGTAAAACAATATTCACATTCAATATATACATATTAATCCATATATAATTCAATAAATATTCAACATTTATACATATACATATACATGTCCCCAAATACATATTCAACAAATATTACAACACTTGGCAGTGTTTTAAACACTTGAGATGTTTCAAAAATTAACATATGCAAATTTTCAACAGTGTATGAATCATGTGGCAGTGTAAAAATAAACTTGTGACGTGTTCTGACCTATACATGTCTTTAAAATCTAAGAGCCTGTTTGGCGTTCAAGAATTAGATGGAATTTTAATTTAAACAATGTGTTCGGCAGTCACTTTTTGTTCCCAAATTTTTGCTTGGGTAATTCCGAAGCATCCCCTCTGCAGTGTAATTTTTTGGACAAAAGAACCCGCTCTCAGAGCGAATATTTATTTTCCAAACTTTCTCTCTCCTCTGTCTACACTCCACGTGAAAGCTTTCATTCAATTTACACATCAGAACTAAAAGAAATGGACTAACCTCAGGATTAACCAGGATTAACCTCAGGACTAAAAGAAATGAATTAACCTCAGGATTAACCAGTTGTAACTTATTTAAACTTCACACGTGGGACTAACCTCAGGACCGATCCGGACATTATTGTTTTTTGTACAAAGCACAGCAAATTTTTTAATTTCGAACCAAAGTGATTCTGATAAAAAATTATTATTTGAGATATAATTTAAGCATCATATAAGATACAATCTTTGTTAACAATTTCATTCAATTAATATATGCAACTGGTGAGTATTTTCTGTACGTATTTTAAATAAAAGACAGACTCCTCATTGAACTTCTAAGAGCTGTTGTCCTTTGAACAATTTGGATAGAAAGGAACTCTTTATGTTTTAAAAAATACTATTAGAGTTACTGGCTCAAAAATTATCTCTGCCGTGCAGACTGTATGCTGCATGAAAATTTATGCAAGGAGATTATTTCTTCGTACAACAACTATGATATGTTTGTTAGCCATATCATATTCTTGTTTAGTACACATAACAGCTGGGTACAGATATGCAATCTAATTAAACTCAGACCGAATTAACTGAATTAAACAAATTAACTAGACCTCGAGATCTGCGATTAATTTGACTAGTGAGTTAAATCTTCAAAGAAACCAAGCATTCACGTGGTGTAAATAATGGGAGAAATTTGGGTCCAATGGGCATCGGACCCAAAGTGAGTTCGACGGGTTCTCTTACGTACCGTCCGATCTGCTTCAGGATTCGCGCCCATAACTTTCGCATTTGCTTTAAAATTCGTGCGCACAAATTTTAAAGTAGATCGGACGGTCCCGAATCCCATCGGACCCAAATTTGAGTCCGATGGGCATCGGACCCAAGCCTTTCTCGTAAATAATTCAACGACATAGGAAGCCTTGCTCGAGGTAGATTGCCAGCTGCTTATTTGTATATTTACTTCACTAGTCAAATCAATGGCAGATCTCGAGGTCTAGTTCATCTGTTTAATTCAGTTGATTCAGTTGAGTTTAATTAGGTTGCATATATGTACCCAGCTATCATGTGTACTAAACAAGAATATGATAAGGCTAACAAACGTAGTTGTTGTACGGGGAAATAATCTCCTTGTTTCAACAATTTAATCTAGTTGACAATCAACCTTTCATTTAGTAGAAAAGATAATACTCTATGTGTAAAATATTACAAGTACGAAATCTGTATAGAAGATTTCTTATGGATATTAAATAGTTGGATGGCTTGACTTTCAATATTTACGAAAAGAAATAATCAAGCTGTTATTATTGTTATTATTATTTAGTAGTGTTAATTTCACAAAAACAATTATATATTTGCTTATAATAATTTATTATCACATCGTTTGATCAAATTATAATTGCAATAGTCGTAATTATTGCAATAACAAAATTAATTGCAGATTGCAAATATATTGCAATGAATTTTTCTGTAACACTAAGAACTAATATTCCATGATAAAATTATTTTAATGCAACAATCGTAATCAAGAACCATTGACTTGTCACATCTAGATCTCATCTGTCATAAACGAATCTGGCAAATTGTACCAAAAAACGCTGGCCATATTTGAAAATTTTAACGGACAGCGCATTGCCAGCTGCTTATTTGTATATTTAATTCACTAGCCAAATCAATGGCAGATCTCGAGGTCCAGTTTATTTGTTTAATTTAGTTGATTCGGTCGAAATTTATATTGCAATGAAATTTTTTGTAACACTAAGAACTAATATCCCATGGTAAAATTATTTTAATTCAATGAAATTGTACTCAAGAACCATTGACCTGTCACATCTAGGTCTCATCTATCATAGAGGCATCTTATTTTTAAAATTTAGTAATAAGCTTAATTAAGGTTAACATGGATTAACTTGAAGCCAATTAATTAATTAAATTTAATTCAATTAAGCTTATTTTAATTCAATTAAATTTAGATCTTGTCTTTCAAAGAAGCCAATAGATAAATATATACGCTGCTAATTAAATTTAAGCTTTTTGCCAATTAAAAACAAAATAGTTATTTCCGCTAATTAAGCAGATCTCAATTTGTGTGAGTCAGTAGTTTATGTTATGATTAAGTAAAAGCTGTTTTCCATTTAATTGAGATTAAATTATGCATAAATTTTGTCTTTAACTTTTATTTTAATATATATTGTTAGTTATTTTGATGCATGGTTGTTCGAAATAAGTGACAACTCATATTATATGTACATATGAAAAAAAAAAATATGTTAAATCGAGTGTTTGAAGATTTGGATGACAAAATTTTAATTAGTTAATTAATTTTATTTTATTTGTAGAAGCTATGACCCATTAGCACCGCCATAGAAAATGAAATATCTGCCAATTGTCTCTCAAATTTAAAACTGCTTCAAGCCAAGCTCTCTGTAGCATATATATAACCACTCATGTTGCTGCTCTATCAATCATTCCTGCCAAAAAAGTTTAATTCACTCTCAACACACACCCCCACCCCACCTCCATATTGAAAGAAAAAGAAAGACACTACACACTTCCCACAATCAGAAATACATGGCAGAAACTGTGTTCTCTGTGCTGGAAAAGCTTGCTGCTGTCTTGCTCGAGAAAGTTCAGGAAGTGCAGGCTGTGCGTGGGCAGATCGAACAGGTGCAAAAGGATCTTTGCTTGATCCAAGCGCTGCTAGAAGATGTTGATTTCAAGTGTAACAGAAAGAAAGTGGTAACAGAGTGGCTGAACCAGGTCAGAGAAATTGCCAACAGAATAGCTACTGTAATTGATACCTTCCGGGATAAGATTGAAGAAAACCATGCAGAAAGTTCCAACTGGGTCGTCAGAAAAATTACCAAGGCAGGCAAAAACTATAAAAAGTACAAGCTCGGCCTGCATGACGACCTCGAAGATATCGTAGAGCAACTCGATCGGCTTTACAAGCGCCGAACCGACTTGGGAATTGAGGTTCTTGGTGCTCTTGATGATGTTGATGATCCAGAACCTTCTGATGATGTTGATGATCCAGAAGTCGTTGGCCTTGTGGATGACCAGGGAAAGATTATTGAGCAGCTGCTTGATAGCAGTATTTCAAGGCGCACGGTGCTCTCGATTGTGGGTACTGGTGGCCTCGGGAAGACCACCTTGGCCCAAAAAGTATACAAAAGGTGCAAGTCCTTTCTTTTAAAGGTTTTTTTTTTATTATATAAAACGGGTAAATTTTTGTGGAACAATTAATCTATAACAAGGAAATTGCTAAATTCGAAACCAACTAGTTGTGAAGAACTGAACTGTCCACATTTAGATTGTTGTCCTTTCTCAAGAAGTGATGATATTCAATTCTTCGATCTAATCAGGCAAAGCAAAGAAAGATATTGTTACGAATTATTAGTAATCAATTACTTTGCATGTAATTCTTACCTAGAGTTTTTGTAATTATTTAAAGGGATTGTATAGCGATTTAAGTGAATCATGAAATTAAATTATGATGATTTGCATACATGAATATAAATGTTACTCAACTACTACACCCAATAAATAATCACCGTAATATGTACGCTTAATCAAAATTCCTCTCTATTTTGGTTATTAGACTCCAAATGTTGTTAGCTCCATGCATGGTAAATTTGGCACAAAGACGTGGTTCAAACTTGAAAGAGTCTTCTCTTAACAATATATTTGTTACAAATCATGTACTCCAAATGTTCTGTTCCTTATTTTTCCTTGATGTAACACATCTTTTTTCTGTAAAAACAGTGATAAATTGGAGGGACAATTCGCTTGCCGCACATGGCAGTCCATTTCTCAAACGTACAATTTAAATAATCTCTTGAGAGAAATTCTTTACAAAGTTAAACCTCACATGGAAAACAAAAATCCACCCGTAACAGATAGGGATTTACCGGTGAAGCTAAAGAGCTCCTTGAGAGGCAAGAGATACTTGTTTATTTTAGATGATGTGTGGGACATTAATCTTTGGGGGCAGTTGAAAATGGCATTACCCCGATATGTACAATGCGAGCCGCGTGATCATTACCACCAGATCGCTTGATGTTGCCAAAGCAGCAGATTGCAACACAAAACCGTATGAGCTCCGTTACCTAAGTGACGCCGAGGGTCTAGCTCTCCTGTTCAGAAACGCTTTTCAACAACATGTACAACCTGAGAATTACCCTCATCTCTTGGATGTGGCCAAAAGATTAACGGAAAAATGTGGTGGGCTACCCTTGGCATTGGTTGTTCTAGGTGGCATCCTCACAAGGAGGGACCGCAACTACACTGCCTGGAACACGTTGTACGAGACCATAGATTGGCACGACAAAGATGGGATGCAGTGCTCGCAGGTCCTTGCCAGGAGTTATGAAGACTTGCCTCAATATCTCAAAGCTTGTTTTCTTTATTTTGCTGCATTTCCTGAAGATTATGAGATTTCAGGAGAGCACGTTACAAGAATGTGGATGGCTGAAGGATTCATACCGAAAGATGGAGCTGGAACAATAGAGGACAGAGCTGAGAAATGCCTTGAAGAGCTAGTGCAAAGGTACATATCTTCTCAGTTTTATTTTTTATGGTACTTGTCCAGCCAGTCTCATCACATTCACACCAGATTTAATAACTCCTCCAAAATTCCTCTCTAAGGACTCCCCCTAAATCCTATCAATACCCGCTACAGACATGATCTCCTTTTTACCTCAATTCCCCCATTCATTCTCCCCAGTTTTAAAAGAAAAAAGCAATTTGCAATGATAATACCAAATAAATTTTATTTTACATAAGAATATTTGCACGAAAGTTAGTATCTTTTAATGCATAAAGGTCAAGGATACCTCACAGAAATAATTTGTTAGAAAATCTCTAATCTCCAAATAGAAGTCTAAAAGAAAAGTAATTATGCAAACAGAAGCTTCTTTTAGATGTATATCTTAATTTGTTGCATCCATGTGCCACTTCGCAAGATAATAAGTGTGCTCAGTATGTAGAATGTTCCGCTTCTCACTGAAAGGAATGGAAATTAAGTTCAACTTTAGAAAAAGACAACAATATATATATATAGAGAAGAGAGAGAGTGGCTAATATCAAAACGTTTGTTTCTAGCCCCCGGTGCAACCACGTTGTTTTCGGATTTTCAAAGTTCAAACGGTCGATGCGAACCGTTAGATGTTTAATCTATATTAAAATATGCTTGGAGACCAAATTTTACATTTTTTGGAATTTTTTTGCTATTTATTAAGCCACTTTGAAATTTGCTGATCCGGGTGAACAGTAAAAACAGTGCAACTAAATTCTGGACCATGTGATCAGCAAATTTCAAAGTGGCTTAATAAATAGTAAAAAAATTCCAAAAAATGTAAAATTTAGTCTCCAAGCACATTTTAATATAGAGAACATGTTGAACGGTTCGGATCGACCGTTTGGACTTTGAAAATCCGAAAACAACTTGGTTGCACCGGGGGCTAGGAACAAACGTTTTGATATTAGCCACTCTCTCTCTATATATATATATATATTAGCAGCGGTTTTTGGCGACTTGCGTATATCATCGTTAATTGTTGAAGAAATGGTGCAAACTCAATTTCAAACTTTTAGTCAACAAATTATTTGTTAAAAAAAAGATTTAAAAATAGATATTTTGTTGTTTGTCAATGTTTCACAGAACTAGATATAATGTTGCAAGATTGCCATGAACATGGTTATAAGTTTGATATCGACATATGTAGATATATGGAGCATGCGTAAGGTGTATGCAGGAGTCAAGTACATGGGTGGCACTTAAGCTTTCCTTTGTCTAAACCAATATATTATATTAAAATTAATTTTTTACTAAGATTTTTTGAAAAATTACAATAATATATTCATATAGAGTTTAATTGTAACGAGGAAGAGATTTGCATACATACTAACCTAAATTAATTGGCTTACAAAATTAATACAAAATTAATAATAAAATAAATAAGGACGACACCTACATGTGCAATAACATTTAGTTCGCATGAGGTGAAGAAAAAGTGAGGTGAAGGATATGAGGTAAGTTACTATTTTTTTCATCATCTTATTTAATTGATCTTGCCTTCTTCCGTTTCACTATAATTTGAAGAGATAAAATAAACTTAAAAAATTACAGTAAGTTCAAAGAAAACCCTTACTCATCTATTAAATTTTCAATAATAATAAAACTAATAATGATTTTTCTCTCTCGTCTTACTCATGCATCCTGTGCCCTTCATCCAAACATGACATAATAGTAGATCTAGAAATCCATAAGTGACAAAAACAGTTGAAAGAGTGAAGCACTAAGATAGTCCAAAATTTATTTATTTTTAAAAAATAAAAACAAGTGCGTAAGTACTAGCTAATTAGCTTTGGTGATATATGTCTACAGATTTTTATTTTCACAATGTCAATATACATAAATAATACTTCTATTTGGATTTTAAACTTGTAACTTCCCATGCATCATTGTTTTTTGCTAATAGTCTGTAAGCTGGTTTTCATATACTACAACAATATATTTATAATTTCGGGCAATGCTAAGGTAAGAGAAAATTTTGATTTTCAACGTACTGGGCTTTGCTTAAAAAAAAAAGCTAATAAAGCAAAATATGGAGCTTTTGTCAAATTTGCTCAATATCGCTTAAAAAGTTTTAAAACTTAAATTGGTAACGAGACACCTAATATCACAAATTGTGAGTAATGAGTTGTGAATTATGCTAGAAGTCATATTTTGTAGATATTCTTTTGAATCATAAAACATAAAAGTAAGGAAATAAAACATAATGGGAGCACCATACCATAAAAAGCAAAAGTCATTACTCCTAGAAATTTTATTTTAACAATAGAATCTCAAACAAAAATTTTAATGAACACTTTATTGCTATTCTAATAATTAACTGACAACTTTAAAATTAAAAAAATCATTTAAATTAAGCATATAGTAGTAACGTTATTCTCAATGGTCATATTATGATCTTCATTTTCATTCACTGCTTCATTAACTTGACTGGCTATAAATTCCATCATCCAAGAAAAATGTTATTTTTCTCCAAAAAAAATTATCTAAATAATTAGATAGCAGAGAAAATTTCAGTTCAAAAATTGAGTTATCTACTAATTTCTAACAACATAAAATATTGTAGGAAAGTAATAACATAATTTATTCCAGTCAACATAATTTTAAAAAAGACGATTAAAATATTTTATTTGTGACCCAAGCTAATTATATTGTAATTTCTTATTATCGTAAATTATGCTTTTGTCGATGTAATTTTCTATCCTATGAAACATAGTGAAAAAACTTATTTTTGCTTTGATTGGATCAGATTGTTTTTTTTTATTAAAGGGCTCCGTTACACTCCAGTATCTTTTAGATATTATTCTCGGGAATTGAATTTGTGCCCTCTTGAAAGAGAGAGGCGGGCTCGTACCACTACACTAAGCCCTTTATTCATTTATTTTTTCAGATTATAAAATATAAAAATTCAATTATACTTGCCTACAAAACTTCATTAAAAATAAAACTCCCGTACACAATTAATTAAATAGAGAGAAATTTTGAAGCTGAGAGAAACAGTTTGAATAATAAAACTGATTAAAATTTTTTAATTTATCTTTATTGAGTTCGAACTTGATAACTTGTAAAAACTTATTTTTGCTATGTCAAAGAGAGAAAATAAGCACCAAGTTCCAAGCAATTTTCTGTGTTGAGCCGTAAAGGCCAACCAGGGTTTTACCTTTACTTCAAGATTAAGGTTACTGCAATGAAACTCTACACAATTAATGAGGTATCAATTAAAGAAGGTCAAAACAATTATTTTTAAATTTTACTCTCACCTCACGTTTGCTCGACTCAAAATAGTTAGGGTCTTAATGGCACCCTTTTATCCATTTACCCGATCCGTACCGTATTTGATAAGAATGGTATGTGTAAGATTTTGTTGGCATAAACTTATCGGATACGGATATGTGTATATAGGAACGGGTAAAGATTTTTTTTTATCTAAACAGGTAAGGGTACGGGTAAGACCTATTCCGTATATGTTATCCGATCGAGTAATTATAAAAAAAATTATATATTATATATATTAATGATCACTCAATATTTATTCTCCAACTACTTTTTGTAGTTATGTTAGACTTAATTAACCATTAAAACACGTAAATAAATTCCAACAAATTCCAATAAAGTTAAGACTTTTAAACACACACGCGCACGCACACTCAATGTGTTTTAATGTTTTATTTAGTAAATAATAAAAATAATCATTATTTTAGCACTACCCATTATTTACCCGCTACTATTTCGTTATTCGACAATAAGGATAGGATAAAGGTAAGGTAATTCGTAGCGGGTAAGAGTAACATACGAATAAGATAACGGGTACGGGTACAAAAATGCTTCCACCCAATTCTTATCGTACCCGTTGACACCCCTAAAAATATTGTTGTAGATATTCGCACCACTCGACACACGTATGCTAGGTATACCAATAAATACATTGATTGACAATAACAAAGGCGTACAGTACGGAGCCTATCGACAAATATGTCTGTCCTACTATCTAAATAACATTTTTTTGCCATTAGTATTATATTTAGACTTTATATCTAAATGAAAGAGAACAGACATATTCTTAATTAATTGCTTCACCGTCAAGCAATACCAACATTCTTAATTTTATCCATATAGAAAATTTATAATGAAATTTAATAGAACCACCCAAAACAAATTTATATAAAACTTAATATATTAGCCGAGTAAGATTTTTTTTTTAAATTCAGCATTTCGAGGTGCCTCAATGTATTTTATATTTTTATCACTGCACCATCGGCTATATAAGCGGGACATCCTTAAGGAATACCTACCTATATAGCTAAGCGTTCATCATTTATATAAACTTCCTTCCTGGATCATTGAAAGATATATTCGAGCATTCGTTATTTTTTCATATTAGTTTCACTTACAAAATACCTACTTATTTAGTAAAAAATATTTCCATTCTTCTTTGATGTCAATTTATATGAAAAATACTGTTGTAGGTGCTTGATTCAAGTTACTAAAAAATCTTGGAACGGCTACTGCAAATACTGTAGCATACACGATCTTCTACGGGACCTAGCTATCCGCAAAGCTAAGGATGAGAACTTCTTCACTGTATTCCCAAAAGAAGAAGATGTTAACAACCTAGCTGCCAGCAAGCCACACCGTGCGGCACTGCAATTTTGCACTCCCACGGAGGATGGCATTTATTCAGAAAACACTCGTTCAAATTGCACTCCCACGAAGGATGGCATTTATTCAGAAAACACTCGTTCTTTACTTTGTTTTGGTCTTGAGAAATATTCAGATAATAATAGTGGCTTTGGACTACTAAATTATAGTGGCTTTAGATTACTTATAGTGTTAACCTTGCAGAGTGTCAATATGGCCACATTTACTCGGAGACAGTGGCCGAAGGGCTTGATACACTTGAGGTACTTGGGGTTAAGAGACTGCCATATTCCACATGATATATTTAAGAAGTTTTCCTTCTATAATCTAGAAACCATTGATTTAAAGGGATCGGTAGTAGATAGTACTTTCAAAGGAGGAATACTAGATTTGTGTGATGTCGTAATCCCAACTCTAAGACATGTACATGGTCACTTGAATATCCGTTTACCATTAAAATGGGATAAGCATACAAATCTACAAACAATTATGGATGTGAAGATACAGATAGAATCAGTTGTTGAATTAGGATTTTGTATCAACTTGCGTATGTTAGTGATTTTCATTGAGGATAAACTAGATTATGAAAGGGTTATAATGGAGTGGCAAAACCTCAAGAGTGTGCTAAGAAGGATAGAGCAGTTGGTCTACCTCAGTATTCTCACAAATGAGTTGCTACCATTTGGTGGCACAAAAGACTTACCTTGTCATGCGAAGATACAAAAACTAGTTCTCCAGGGAGAATGGGAAAGAAATATATGTGTTCCAAGTGTTGAGATGTTCCCAACAAACCTCACCAAATTGCAGCTCGTAGATTCTAAACTCCAGGAAGATCCAATGCCCATATTGGAGAGGCTGCAGAGCCTGAGGATACTTTATTTATATAGGTACTCATATGTAGGAACAGAGTTGATCTGTTCAACCGGAGGGTTTCCTAACCTCGAAAAACTGAAGCTTGGATTGCTGCTCAACCTACATCATTGGGACATAAAAGAGGGAGCTATGCCCATCCTTCGTCACCTCGAAATTAATTTTTGTCCAGAGCTGCACGTACTTCCCGAGCTACAAAAGGTGCGGACTCTTCAAGAACTAACACTTTTTTATGGTCCGTCACGTGAGCTCTGGGAAGGTATGCAAATGCAAGGAAAAGATGTACACAAAATTAAGCATATCCCATCTGTGCGTATAAGGTAAAATCTCATTCATCTTTAATTTGTTGTAAGATTTTTTTACAGATTTAATTCGATTGTCATCATAACCCATCTAGATTTGTTCATATTACTTTGCATGGCTGCAAGACTTTATTTTCTATTGTCATCACTTTTATTTATTATTTTTGTTGTAGTTTAATTAACTCCTCTTAATTATTGTATGAAATATGTGGAGCAGGGAATATGACCCACAATAAAAGAGACTACACGAAAAAATGCAACAAGAAGACGAACGGTCAGATTTGAGTCTACTTTTAATTTTATTTTATCCCTATTTTTAGTTTGTTATTCCCGGGTAGTTCAACTTTTCATACTTGCCCCTTGTTATGGTTGTTAGGTTTAATATTCTATTGTTATGTACTTTAAGTTTTTTATAATTGTAATTGTACTTATTGCAAAGGAGTTAATTTTTTTATGATTATATATCTGATTATTAGAAGTAAAATAAGATAAATGTTGAATAATTTGTATATTTTGTTAGCTTCTTTATAATTTCTTCCATTATTTTCTTTATTTTTTGTAGAAATCATCTAAAAATATATGTATATCATTTTGAATACGAGTAATATTTGCACGGACACTTATATAATCTATGTAGCAGGGACACTTTTATAGATGTGTTGTATATATGTATTCATTATGACTATGAATACATATACAACACATCTGATGCTTCATATATGATCATGTATTACCGAGAGGAGTACCCACAAAGATAACTGATGCTTCAAAAGAAGAGTCTATTTTAGTGAAAAAAATTATCATTCTCTTCACCGAACCGAAAAAATAAATTATATATGTTCAAGATTTATTAAGAAATTTCGACGATTCAATGAGGAATCCCATGATTAAATTGAGAGCATTCAACATTTTAATCGGAATTTCTCCCCCATCCGAGCTGACAAACTGATTTGCTAGCATTATTAAATGTTTTGTTTGGTAGTGATCTATGCATGCTATTAATTTGAAGCGAGTATCTCCACGGATATCGAACTCGGTAAAATTAGCTGCCGACCCATATTAAATATACAATGACGGTGCCTAGCTATTTAAAATTTGAATATGGAGATCTATTTTGAGATTCGTACTAAATTATAACTGACAACTCATATCCCATTCGTACGAATATTAATGGGCCCTGTATTTCACCTCGGATCGAATTGGTCATGATTTTGATCTTAACTCAAAATTTAAGTTAACCCAAGGATCCTGACTCCTTTGCCACAATGTTTGCCCACATTGTTTCAGACGGTCTAATAAAATCGGAATAATATAAGATTATTACAGATAGATAAAATATGGAGCACAGGTACTATGCATAGCGCACTTCAGTCCGTACTACGGATTCATACTTTCATTCTCAAAGTCTAAATAGTCAATCCAAACCATTAATCATGATCTCCATATGAAAATGTAGTTGAAGTCCAAATTTTACATTTTTTTTCAATTTTATTTTACTATTCTTTTTTAGATTGGGACAAAATCACTACTTTTGGATGATCCAGAATCTTTAGATTAAGTGATTTCGTACAAATTAAAAAAAAATAATTAAAAAAATTAAAAAATATAAAATTTGGCATCCAAGCACATTTTCATTTTGAAATCATGTTCAGTGATACAGATCGAATGTTTGAACTTTGAAAATAAAAATATGCATCCATAGTATAGATTAAAGGGCGCTATACATAATACCGTAGCCTCACTCTATAAATAATATCATCTAACTTAGTTGAACTTCTGAATCTATGTGAAACTAATGTCAGAAATCACATTTAAAAGTAATCTAATGGGCTGAGCCCACAAACCGCACAAGCCTAAAATAATAAGGGCCTGCGTGTTGTATAAGATGTTATGCAACTGATACTCGTGCTAATGCTTAACTTGCATTATCAACTTTATAATTATAAAGGCTCTGATTGATTCAAAATTTCAATTATGATAATTCAGAAAGCTTTATTAACTAACATTTCTCTCATTCGTAGATAGAATGAGTTATAAAAAAAATAAGAAATTGTTTCTTTTTTTGGCCTGCGTGTACTTTAAACAATCAATTGATAATTAAAAACAGTATCAATTTATACGCTACAAAAAACAGCTAAATATTTGTGCACAGTATCTCAGCAATGCGTAACGTTACAACTAACAAGCTATAAAAGATTCAAAAATTCCCTCAACCGGAGCTATAAATACAAGCATAAATCCTTCATCTATCATCTCGCCCCAATCAAATTAAAAAAAAAAAAATTTAGTCGGATATTTTGTTTAGAAACTTAACCATGTATTGCTGTGGGTCCCACCTGCTTTGTGGCCCCCTCTTTTCTCTGCCCGAATTTCAGAAGAATAAATAAAATAGTTACAAAATTCATTCTTCCATTTTGCTATCAGCAGCAGAAGCATCGTCTTCTTGTGTGACGTTACGAGAATCGGGTTCGGGTTTGGGTTCGGGTTCGGGTTCCCCACTGGAAGCAAGGGGCATCTGTACATCTTGAACCCCGTTTCGTCAGTACCACATTTTGGTTGTCAGGTAACTCAACTGGTCTGTATTTGCATCTGAAAAGATGACAGAAAAGATTTAAGGTCATATGGTACATACACATGGCAAGCACGGGTTATAGAACAATTCGCCAAATTGTAAAGAATAAGCACCATTTCTTGTCAAATTTTTCAAGCTATTTTGTGACACTCACCATTAATTGAACAAAATCACCCTACGGCCAGAGGCTATAATCCGCAAAAGCTTGACATATGTTATTTTGGAGGAAAAGATCTATGTTTTCAATATCTAGGCAGTCGATCTGAACCGTTCAACATGATCTCCATATAAAAAGGTATTTGGAGACCAAATTTACATTTTATAGAATTTTTCTACTATTTTTTTATGGGTCGAAATTCACTAATTTCGGATGGTCCCGAATCTTTAGAACAAATAATTTTCTATCTATCTAAAAAGATAGTAAAAAAAAATCAACAAATGTAAAATTTGGTCTCCAAGTACGTTTTCACTCGGAGATCAGGTTGAACGGTTCACATCAACTGTTTGGACTTTGAAAACGAAGATATAAATCCCTAGTACGAACGATCTGTAATAGCGGGGCCAGGTGAGGTTCCTTTCTTGGAGAAACCTCACTGGATTCACTGGATTGAATAGAGGGTTAGCGGCGGAGGGTTTGGCGGGGAGATAAATATTCAGTGAAAATTGAGAGGAGGGAATAAAATTTTGACGAAAATTCAGAGAGGGGAAAATGAAAATTGAGATGGGATTTGGGCAAGCACAGTAGAATGGGAAGGAAGAAAGTAGTGGGAGATGAAAAAAAATTCTCCAAGTCCAGAGAGGAGAAGGGCGCTGGGAGTCACTGGGAGACCTATTCACAAACTCATATGCTCAAAGGTAATATGAACATTATCTAATCATTATTGTGCACGAATATTAGAGGATCATGTACATTATCTAGGGCTGGATCTAAACAGAAATTTTATGTTACCTCAGAGAACAGGGATTCTGTTGGAGATTATAATACAACCTCAGAAGATTCATCATTGGTTGTTAATAGGCAACAAATAAACTAGCATAGCATATACAGCTGTATATCTGTAATTGGTACCTAGCTTATATTTAGGATGTAATTAGGCAAGAGATCAATCAATCTCTTATTAAGGAAAACAGCCAACGGCTAGTAGCACAATAAGCTATATGTATGCATATACAGGAAATGTAAAAATCAGAACAAAAAAACAAAGCAATTGTTCATCATTTCTCTATTCTCTAAATTTCCACATGGTATCAGAGCGGGAACACTCCTGACTCAAGAAAAGCAAACATAGCTGCAGATAACAAGAACTGCAAGCAACATAAAAAACCACAAAGCTCTCAGAATTGAGCAACGATATCCTCAGCCAATTACTTGACGAGCTACTCGCGCTATTTATCTGTCATCATTGAGCAATAGTAAACCTCTCCTTACCAGTATCTATTCTTATCAGTTTCTTTCACAAAAACAAGAAAGGGGCAGCAACAGTACCTTTGCAAACAGATCCTTACCAGTATCTCTACCAGAAACCAGAACCCTACCAGTCTCAATATGTCTCAATCCGACAACTCAAAACTCACAAATATCATTCTCAATGGCAACAAAAACTATATCCCTTGGTCCAGATCTGTCACAATAGGTCTTGGTGGCAAAGGTAAACTATACTTTGTCACTGGCACCAAAGAAAAACCTAAAGCAGCAAAACCGACCGAGGCAACAGCCGAAGAAACAGCAAAATAGAAGAATGGGAAACCACCAATCAAATGATCATGTCGTGGCTACTCAGTACAATGGATCCCAAAATCTCAAACGTCCTAATGTATTCCAAATCATCAAAAGAAATATGGGACAAGGCAAGAAGAAGGTATGGCCAAACCAAAAACTTTGCTCACATATTCAGTCTCAAACAAGAACTCTCCCAAATCAAACAAGGTCATTTAAACAACAATGAATTAGTGACTGAAATCATGTCCAAATGGGAGGAACTTAACATATATCTTCCACCGACCACTGACCCGATTGAAACCCAAAAAAGAGCAGAACAAGACTTGATTTTTACCTATTTGGGGGCCCTTGATCAAAGCTACGAGGCAATCAGATTTCAAGTCTTGGCTTCGGTCGAGATGCCAAGCTTTGATGACATAGTGGCAAGAATCGAGCAAGAGCAGTCTAGGCGAACTCTCATGAATCCCCAACAGTCCGAAAACCAAGAAAAAAAGGCGTTTCAGGTAAAACCCTCAAACCCTAGTTTCAGGGACACGGCCAAAGGGAAGGGAACTTCCAGCACCGAGCAGTGCGACCACTGCAAGAGAACAGGGCACAACCGCGACGGCTGCTGGTTTCTCCAACCTCAACTCCGGCCGGTCCGCGAGAAAGGCGACAGAGGGGGTAAGTGGGGAGGCGCGAAACAGAAGAAGTTTGGGGGCTTTAGCAAAGGAGAAGAGAAAGAAATAGACGGGACTGGATCCGAATCGACTCACTTGACTCAACCCAACAATTCCTCCTCCGATCCAGCAGGATCTTCTGTGGCGCAAACAGTGCAACTGAATCAACTGCTCTCTCAACTAAACAGTTTGTTACAGCACCAAAATTCAGGTTTTGTACATTCTAACACTAATTTTAAAACTGCAAATATGTGTCAAAATACAAATAGATGGATAATTGACTCAGGTGCTAGTGATCACATGACAGGAGACAAAAATAAATTAACCAATATTACACAAAATAAAAATTCTCAACATGTAACTGTGGCTAATGGAGATAAAGTCCAAATTCATGGTTTTGGTACAACAAAAATTCTTACAAAAGATGTGAAAAATATTTTATATTTGCCTGATTTTAATTCAAATTTATTATCAATTAGTAAAATAACCCAAGAATTAAATTGCAATGTTATATTCTCACCAAATAAAGTGACCTTTCATGATCGAGAATCAGGGAAGAAGATTGGTGAGGGATGGTTGAAAAATGGCCTCTATTATCTTGATGAAAACACCAATAAATGTCATATGTCATTAAATTTAGTAGATCGCGATAAATTGTTGCATTGGAGATTTGGTCACCCATCTGATCAAATTTTGAATAAACTTTTTGGTTATAAATTAGATTCCAAAAATTGTGATGTTTGTAAGTTTTCGAAACAAACTAGATTACCATTCTCTTTATCTACTAATAAGTCAGAAAAATGTTTTGATTTAATTCATTCTGATGTTTGGGGTCCAGCCCCTGTTGATTCTTATAATCATTTTAAATATTTTGTTACATTTATTGATGACTTTTCTCGCACTACTTGGGTCTATCTTTTAAAAGAAAAAAATGAAGTTTTTTTATGTTTTCAAGAATTTTACAATTTTATAGAAAACCAATATAATGCAAAAATTAAAATTTTTAGATCCGATAATGGGACAGAATACGTAAATAAAAATTTCATAGAATTTTTAAAAAAAAAGGGAATTCTACATCAAACCACTTGTATTCATACACCTGAACAAAACGGAGTTTCTGAAAGAAAAAATCGACATTTACTTGAAGTCACTAGATCTCTTCTTTTTCAAACTAACGTCCCAAAATCTTATTGGTCCGATGCTGTGCTAACTGCAACTTACCTCATAAATAGATTGCCAAGTGTCATGCTTAAAAATATGAGTCCCTTAGAAATTCTTAAGAATAGGAAAGTAGATCTTGATCACATAAGAGTTTTTGGGTGTACATGTTTCGTCCACATAAAAAGGCATGACAAGCTAGATAAAAATGCTGTTAAAGCCATATTTTTAGGATACTCATCCCAAAAAAAGGGGTATAAATGTTATGATCCAAAAAATCATAAACTTTATATCTCACGAGATGTATCATTTTTTGAAAATGAACCATATTATCCAACAAGTGAACAAGGAAATACACAAGGTCAACCAGTCGTATTGTTCCCAAATAATTTTATGTTCCCTGAAGAAACTCAAGCACAGGTTGAGCACCCAGATGAAGAACAGGTTGGCGAATCAAGTGCAATTCCTTCAGGGGGAGAAGAGACAACTGAGTCACACGAAGACTCAACTCATGAGGAACCAACTCAAGAAGGAATTGCTGTAAGAAGATCTACAAGACAAACACGGCCTCCTACAAAGCTGCGGGATTATGTATCCCATCAGGTTATGTATCCAATTCAAGATTTTATTTGTTATGAAAGGGTATCTCCTAAATACCGGGCCTATTTGGGTAGCATAACTAACCAAACTGAACCAACCAGTTTTAGTGAAGCAAATTTGGACCCAATTTGGCGTAAGGCTATGAATGAAGAACTTCATGCCTTGGAAAAAAATGACACGTGGGACATTGTCAACTTACCAAAAGAAAAAAAACCTGTAGGTTGTAAATGGGTATATAAGATTAAATATAATAGTGATGGTACAGTTGAAAGGTATAAGGCTAGGTTAGTGGCCAAGGGATTCACCCAAACTTATGGTATTGACTACCAAGAGACTTTTGCACCAGTGGCTAAGATGAGTACTGTTAGAATCTTGTTATCAGTGGCTACCAACCTAGGATGGAACCTATTCCAAATGGATGTAAAAAATGCATTCCTTCAAGGAACACTAGAAGAAGAAGTCTACATGACTCTTCCCCCAGGACATAAAATCACATCAGATCCATCGCGGGTGTGTAAATTAAGGAAAGCAATTTACGGTCTAAAACAATCTCCAAGAGCATGGTATGCTAAGCTAAGCTTTTTTCTTCTAAAAAATAATTTTGTTAAAAGCACAGCAGATTATTCCATGTTTGTCAAACACTTAGAAAAATCTACCACCATTATCCTTGTCTATGTAGATGACATTATTATCACTGGAAATGATAATGAAGAAATTAAAAGAGTTAAACAATCCTTAAAAAATGAATTTGATATCAAGGATCTTGGAAAACTCTCATATTTTCTTGGAATAGAAATAGCTCACTCAAGCAAAGGATTATTTCTATCCCAAAGGAAATATGTCCTTGACCTGTTAAAAGAGACTGGTAAGTTAGGAGCTAAACCAGTTTATACCCCAATGGAAACAAACACTAAATTGGGATTAGAAGATGGTGAATTACTATCTGACATAGGACAATATCAAAGGCTGGTAGGAAAACCAATATACCTTACAGTTACCAGACCTGATATCTCATTTGCAGTTAGTATGGTAAGCCAATTTATGCATGCTCCACGTACCAGTCACTTGAGTGCAATTGATAGAATACTTAGATATCTCAAATGCACTCCAGGTCAAGGGATTTGGATGAGAAAAAATGGTTCTAATGATGTGGTTGGTTTTTCTGATGCAGATTGGGCCGGGAGCTGTGACAGAAAATCAACCACTGGCTTTTGTACCTTTGTAGGTGGGAACTTGGTGACTTGGAAAAGCAAGAAGCAAAATGTTGTCGCTCGTTCAAGTGCAGAGGCAGAATATCGAGCCATGGCATCCACAGCAAGTGAGCTTATCTGGATTAAACAACTACTCGGTGACATGAAGATAGACCACACAAAACCCATGCAAATGTACTGTGATAATCAAGCTGCACGACATATTGCATCCAATCCGGTCTTCCATGAAAGGACAAAACATATAGAGGTGGACTGTCACTTTGTTAGAGAAAAAGTACAGTCTGGAGAAATAGAAACTCCATTTGTCAGAAGCAAAGAGCAACTGGCAGATATTTTCACAAAGGCACTTGACAAGATTAGTCATCTAAACATACTCAACAAGTTGGGTTCAATCAACTTATTCGAACCCCACTTGAGGGGGAGTGTTGGAGATTATAATACAACCTCAGAAGATTCATCATTGGTTGTTAATAGGCAACAAATAAACTAGCATAGCAAATACAGCTGTATATCTGTAATTAGTACCTAGCTTATATTTAGGATGTAATTAGGCAAGAGATCAATCAGTCTCTTATTAAGGAAAGCAGCCAACGGCTAGTAGCACAATAGGCTATATGTATGCATACACAGGAAATGTAAAATTCAGAACAATACAATAAAATCAATTGTTCATCATTTTTCTCTCTTCTCTAAATTTCCACAGATTCCCTACTCACAGCTATTCAAAATGAATAAATCAGCACCGTTCTTCACATATCGGATGGCATGGAAGCTTGGTATTTACTAATCACCTAATGTATGTACAGCAATACATATGAAAAAATTTCAAAAAAAATATTTTTATAATTTTTACATCATATATGGCCAAATAATACTTATACATGTCATTTTTATAGACTTTCATCATTATATGCCCCTTCAAATTTAGAAAACATTCTAGGACCGTTCATTTTCACGAGGAAAATCAACGGTCGATCTGCAATGAAATCATTCCAAATATGATTTAAAATGATCAAGGGAGAACATCGAACGTAACCAACATAAAAGTTCAGAAATTTTATTATGTATGAGCTTCGATCCATCACGAAGTGTTTATGGCCATACGATGCTTCGATTTTCTATCAACTAGATGGATGGGTAAATAAATATAGAATTTGATCAAACTTGAATGCATGACAATAAATACAGTTCTCTTTAATTTAAACGGTTTCGATCGACTAACGGATGACATATTCCCGTGCATCTAAAATTTCTGAACTCTTTATATCAAATATGATTTTGTATCGTTTTTTCCAGGCCCACATAAAAAAAGATTCAAGTTATTCAGATTTTTTTTTTTCAAAAATCGACAAAATTTAACGAGACACATGCACATTGGTACATTTATTGTACCGTTAATTATAATTGCGACAGGATACACAAGCACTTTAAAATGTCTTAAATAGATCTTATAAATGTAGAAATTTCCAAAAAAATATACATCCTCTAAAATTTATATTCTGATGTAGTAAATAATAATAAAACTAAGAAGTAATGAAAAGAAAAGAATATAAAAGATCATGATACCTTTCAAGAGATCGAGAACCTGGCTCATATTGAACTCCAAACATAATGATATTTACGAGAGAGTTTGGTGTGTGTTCGGAGAGTTCAAGTAGGATATTTACAGATTATGACAAGTCTAACTCCTTGATTTCATTGTGGGATTAAGGAAAAGAACCGACTGGATCAATATTATGTGGAAGTCATTAATTAAATATAATTTGCTAATATTATCTACTTGTATATATACAGCGGATCTGTTCAATGCACCATATCTTTTTGAATGAATCAAACAGGGACTTCTTAGTGAAATACTCTTTTTTTTAATATTAACGTGAGTTAAAACTTTCTAATCTAATTCAGTTAAAAGGATGTTAATTATTTGTCTAGAAACATTCTTTGTTATTTTGGAAAGGAGTAGGTAATGTAGGCTGTGTTAAAATTCTAGTTGAAAATTGAAAAATGGTAATAGTCGGCCCAACAAAACCCAAAATACATCGGGGCCTATATAATAGGTTTTAGTTGGGCTGCCCGATGAATTGGTTGGGCCCAACTTTTTATTGCAAAGGGAACAACAGTGGGCCTTAAATAGATGGGCTTCGGTCCTATAAAGCTGAAGAAGCAGGGTCATTGGAGAAAGGGGTCCACCAACAGATAGGCTTTCTTTCGTTTCTTTTCTTTTCCAACTTATTCATATTTTTAAGATGCAAAATTTATTGTTTAATTACTTCCTACATAATCGAAAATTAATTACAAAAATATACTAAATTAGTGTAGTTCGCTATGAATTTGTTGTTTTTAATATATTGCTAAATTATTATTTTAATTTTTGTGCTGAACTGAACTATCGAGAATTATAATTTTACAATAATTTTTAATTAGTAATTTATATGCATGCTATGAATTTAACAAACGGATTTGCTAGCATTAAATGTTTTGTTTGGTAGTGATTTATATGCATGCTATGAATTTGAAACGAGTATCTCCTCAGATATCGAACTCGGTAAAATGAGTCACATTATGACACACATTATGACATACACAATCATTGCTCTGACAACTGATATACTTTATTGGGATAAAGTTAGTTTCCTCCGAAGTAACACAAAGTTTGAGTTTGGATCCGGACCGTCCGATTAAGGAGATTGCTGCATTAATGAAGAATATAATTAAGGTAAAAAGAGCATAGAGAGTTGTAAAATATCGGTGAGTGCAATTTTTTATCAAGTTCCTTTGATCGGACGTCTGGATTCAAACTCAAATTTTGAGTTACTTTAGATGAAAAACCCAGAAAATTGCCCTCTCTTTTCCATCCCACCGTCGTTAGGATTGAGAATAAATATTTTCACAAATAAAATGTAGTACATTTTAATCCGATTCTCTAAAGTACCTCAAAGTTTGAGTTTGGATTATAATTTTTTGCCATTATACGAAAAACTTAAATATTCTTTGTGTGTTACAAAAAAATAAAAATATTTTGAATCTGAGTTATTGATCCCGGTTCAAAAGTTATTTATAGTACAATGAAATTCTAAGGTACTCCATCTATTTTGCTAAAAGTGATTTTAGGAAATATTAAAATATTAAAAATATAAAATAGTTTCTAGGTAAATAAACAGAGTACCTTAGAATTTGAATGTACTAGAAGAACCACGGTGATTTCTTTTTTACATATAAATGACTTTTGAACCGGGATCAATAACTCATATCCAACACATTTTTATTTTTATTTTCCATAACACACAAAGAAATATTTTAATTTTTCTTACAGCTGCAAAAAATCTTGACTGAAAAATGTTAATTCAGATTATTTGTTGCAGTTTTTATTTCTAATATTTTAAAAGAAAAAAGAAAAAAAAATCATAAAATCTTCTAATTAAGTAAGAAAAATCACAAATCAAATATTCGGCAACCGGAGGTCAAATCTAAATACATATTATAACAGAACCGCTGAAATTTCTGGCGATTTTGAAAGAAAATGGACTGCTGAAAGTTTTGGCGGTTTGGACATTTTTATAAATTTTAAATAAATGTGGATATTTTTATAATTTTTTATTTAATGTTGAATAATAATAAAAAAATCTTAATAAGAAAGGCGAACAAACTCGAAGAAAGATATACCTATTTAGGATCTAAATAGCTAAATAGGACGTTGACGCAACCCAGCATAATAAGGCACTTTTAAAATATAAGTTAATTAAAACATCACATGTATTTGGATTGAGTACGTGTTTATATAGGATAGGTTCGATGTGCCGTTTAGGGGTGTTAAACCGGTCGGTTCGGGTCAAACCGGACTTTTTTTGCTGAACCGCGGTGTGAACCGAATTTTGAAAACCCAACTAAACCGACCAAATTAAAATTTCAAACCGATCTAAAACCGAACCGATTAAACCGATTTAAACTTCGGTTTGTTCGGTTGAACCGAATACAAATATTTCAAGTTACAAATAAACATTTCAAAACTGGTTGGTTCAGTTCAAACCGATTTGGATAACATTTTTGATAACTACACAAGCCGGTTTATGATAAACCGATTTACCGATCCATTATAAACCACACAAAATAAACCGATCCATTATAAACCAATCCATTTTTTATTAAACTGGTTGGTTCGGTTCAAACCCATTTGGAGATTCCAAAACTGAACCGAACCATTTAAACCGAACTTCTTCAAAAACTAAACCGAACCGAACCATTTAAACCGAACAACCGATCCAATTAAACTGAAATTTGCCAATTCAGTTTAAAATCGAATAAACCGATCCATTTGAACACCCCTAGTGCCGTTTCTTCAATCAGGTGACCTTAGCACGAATCGCTTTATAGCCTCGATCTATATAAACTCCTAGAAATGTGATTGTCATATCGAAACAAAATTACTAGAAATTTGGAGGCTAATTTTAAACTAATTTTTGTAGTTTGTATTATGAAAAAAAAAACTACATAAATTATTAAATTTGTAACAAAAAATTGTAAGAAAATTATCTCATTTCAAGGAACATATTCACCAAGTCCTCCATTTTTTTTTTTCTTACCAATCCCACATTCCCTGCGATGAACTTATATCATGCCTGCTAATTACTTTCGCACACATTCTGACAGGTAAAATTTGTTAAAACTGTTTCAAATGTGTCTAGGCGTACTGGTCACATGTTTTTATAGTACTTGTCTATGTATTTATCATGCTTCATTGATTAGTTTTGTTATCCTTGAATTTCGATAAAAAATATTATCTTAGGGATAATTTAGGGCGGGTAAAACAGATTTTATACTGTTTCTTTATAATTAAATAAGCTATATATCATGAGGACGGCATAAAATAACAAATCATTTTTAAAATAAACAGATAAAGACCTAAATTGTGTTTACTGAACTCTGTTACAAAACTTTTGTAAAACATTTTAATGCAAGTAAATAGGGGCTTGACCTTTATGTTTTACTCAAAAAAAAAAAATAAACAGATAAAGACCATTAAAGAAAGAATAATTATTTTAGTACCCGCGCTACAGTATCCGCACTGTACCCACACTTTCATAACTGTAAGGTTGCGGTCCCACAACTACCGATCTAACTAACAATGTTATCGGACCTTCCATTTTGAATTTCAAATGTTCCTTTCTCTCCAATTTTTTCTTTTTCGAAGGCTTCGGTGATTTTGAGGCGATTTTATGTCGATTTCAAGGCGATTTCGAGGCGATTTCGAGGCGATTTTTGAGGCGATTTTGAAACTGGAAGCGATTTCGTGTTGTTCTCACAAGTTTAATCGGTGATTTTGAAATGTGATCAGCTAGATTAATATTGTTTCTTTTCTATTTTGTTTTTATTCTAGTGAATTAATAATGATATATCATTTCGTTTCTATTTCATATACACAATCGTGTTTCAGTGTTGCTGGATTTTGAGTTGGTTGTGACAATTTGATTTGCGAAGATGATGTAATTGTCTATTATGTGTTCAGATATAAATACTTGGTAGTTCAGATATAAATACTTGGTAGTTCAGATATAAATACTTGGTAGTTCAGATATAAATACTTGGTAGTTTAGATATAAATACTTGATGTGTTCAGATATAAATACTTGATAGTTCAAATATAAATACTTGATGTGTTCAGATATAAATACTTGATCTGTTCAGATATAAATACTTGATCTGTTCAGATGTAAATACTTGATCTGTTCAGATACAAAATTCATTTTAATAAAGTGGCAGTTACAATTTAAAGTTAAAAAAATAATAACAACTAATTATTAAAAATAACGTTATATGGTTTAAATTATTTATTTGAAAAATATATAATAAACTTCTGTTTGACCGATTATTATATATGAATTCATATAAGACCATAGAGAATACTAAGAGATTACAATTCGTGCAACATATATACATATTACCTTTTCTACACATGTAATTCCATGTGATCCATATAACATATACTCCTCAAGATCCAATACAATATTTGTATAAAAGTTATGTCCTTACCATTTAGTAACCATGCGATCAAGGTTTGGGCTCATGTTGCCAAAACTCTTGGTTATGATCTAGTTTGGACCAAAATTTCATACAAACTAGTTGTATTAGATCCAACATATAAATAAGAGAGTGCCCATGTGATCCATGACATGATGCCTTTTGGTGAAAGGTCTCCAACATTTCAACTCAAATATTTTTTTAAGATTCTTATTCATTCAACGTAATATAGATATAAATACTTTAGTTCGTAAGTATAAATACCACACCGTTATAGTTATAAATACTTTATTTCATAAGTATAAATACCACAAGAATAGAGATATAAATATTACCCGCACATAAGCTAAGTCAACATTTTTTTTTGACAATTTGAGTGGTCCCCACATGCCATTTGAGTAGTCCCCAAATGCGAGTACGAATCGAGAGTTTTTCAAGAAAAAGTGCGGGTACGGTTATTTTAGAAAAATTCATATATCATATATGTAGTTAAATGTATAGATATAAATACTTGTCGTGTTTGAGATATATACTTCACAATGTTACTATTAATATTAGTAAAATCAAATTACAGTTTTGAAAACGGTTGCGGTCCCTACAAACAGTTATGGCAGTTTAGGTGCGGGTACTCAACTGCGGGTACTCATATCAACTTCCTTAAAGAAAACAAATAACAAGCACAAATTATATAAGTGGTGCCTCTGAACAGCTGGATTTAAAATAATATGTATTGTGCAAGCTCCTTGTTCAAGACTGCATGATCTGCAATTGGCCGTATACTATAGACTGCCTTCAAGAATTATGAAAGGTCATTTAATTTGATATGTCGTTAAATTCATTGTAAATTTTACTACGTATGAATTAAAGGTTCATAACATTGAGACAGTACAACTGATCCAGCTATTAACTACTTTCTTGAGAAAAAGTTGCAATGAGCTTAATGTCTAAGCTCATTAACAAAAGATTAAATTAATTAGCAACAAAAAGAATTTGTAAATGCTTGGATGATGGAGTATTGATTGTTAACATTTTATTAAGAATTGGACTCCATATTATCAGAGAAAATTAGGAATTTGATATCAATTTAAAAAACAGCTCAGATAAATAGTGCATGTTAAGAAAGCATATAAATGAAAGCTGTTCAGCGCGCACCAGATGAGGGTCAAAGATGCCTAAGATATTTATAATTTTTTTTTCTTCTCAATTAATTATTTGATTGACTTTTTATAAAATTTGGCTATTCCTCGAAGTAAAATTTGGATTGGCCTCAATCGACAAATTCAGACCGTTGAAATCCACCTACCTTACAAGTGATGTGTCTACATGCGAAAGTTTTAAATTTCGAACTAATTTCGTATAGAGTCAATGGTCAAAAAACATTCAAAAATTAAATGCATTAAAATTAATTTATAAATCTTATAATTTTGACCGCTTGACTTTATACTAAATAAATTTGAAAGATGAAAATTTTTGCATGTAATCACATCTGAAGTCAATTCAAATTTGAAAGATGAATTTTAACGGTTTGAATTCGTCATCTGAAGTCAATTCAATAGATTATAGAGTTGAGTTCACAAAGATGCTTAATGAACTTAAAAATACACTAAATCTACTCAAATAATGGTTCAAATTTCTATATATGTCAAAGATCACATGGCTACATTATAGTTGCTTGAGTTAGAGTGCTTGCTCTGTTGGGCAAGAGCGATTAAAGTAATCAATCCGCATAGAAAATAATTGGGAACATGTGGCCTTCGTATTCTCTGAGATTCAATTCCAAATAAATATATAGATGTTTCAGAAATTAATAAATAGTGTGAGTTAGCACAAGAAGACTTAATTTCTCATGTATCCTTAAAACCTCCTCTAATTTCTTTTTTTTTTCTTCTCATTTTTGTTATAACAAATATGTTTGTCAACTTTTAGAAACTTTTTTTTATGCACATGTAATTCTCCAGTATTAATTAAGGTTGAAACATCGAAGTTTGTAATACCCGTTAATTTTACCCCTTCCTCTCCTCCCCCATTTGTATTTTCTATAATATTCTATCTCTTTAACCCCCTTTAGATCTCTGTCCATCTTGACCAAAATTAAAATAGGAACAGAAGTTTTTTGGCTTTGCTTAATTTCTCCATTCTTCTACTTTTCATAGTATATAAATTGCAACTTGTATTTTCATAGTATAGAAAAGCTTATCGTGTTAATTTCTCGAACTACAAGTAGCAATTTAGTTGACTTGGTGCGTGGATAGTTTCATTGTTATCAGTTTGTTTGCATGTGCATGTGCATGTGCTTTCCATTACGTTGCTTAACTAGGCACAAATTAAACAACAGTTTTCTTAATTAATGGTGGAATTTATTGAGATGGAGACCGATATTGGATAACGTTTATTCAAATTATATTAAATTTTTACAAATTTTAAAAAAATACTGAAATGTTATTTTTCTTATAGATTCATTGTGTATTAATGGTCATATACTTGTATCATCAGATATTTCATCAAATACAATTAAATACGAATCGTTCCAAGTTTCATGATTTTTTCATGAAATTAGGGTTTGGTTGTGCATTGATCAAACGTTCCAACATTTGCCCAACCGTTGGCAATGGTTGGACTCTGGTTGGTTTGTGCTGAATTTGCCTGGAAAAATATTTTTGCAATTTGGGATTTTGATTTTAGCTGTTACAAAGGTTGACAACCGTTGGTAACGGTTGGACTCAGGCAACACAACCTCAAATTTACTTTACCATATTTTTTAATATAAAATTGTTAAAATCAAATGGTAAATTAAAATATCTTGCTCTTAATGATTCTGCCAATCCATATAGCATTTGTTCACCATAAATCATGTCTTCATGCTTTTCTTGATAATCATTTCATATAGCAATTATACCTGCAAATATCTCAAACAAAGAAACCGTAAATTCAATATTTGTTTTTTTTTTGGAAAAGATCACTGCTACAATTTTTTAGTCTTACTAGAGATATTGAAGAATTTGACGATATGGAGCAAGAATCGGGACAAATCGAGCCTGACGGAGATGCCAAACTCTGTGTTACGAACCACATTGGAAACCTAATCTTAATACAGTCCGCATCAGGGGTTAGAAGGAGCAAGCCTAGAAAATCAACAAACTCAAATACGGGGACCGCATTACCCTTAATGCGGTCTTCAAGGAATAAGAAACTCACTAAGTGCTGAATTCAGTGCATCTAATGCGGTTGGCATTGAAGCACCCTTTCGGCCAGGTAACTACAACCAAGTCCAGAACAGATTTCTTGCACCATAGGTGACTTATGGTATATATATAGATGTATGCATTCCATTAAAAGACAGACTCCTCATTCAACTTCTAAGAGCTGTTGTCCTTTGCACAATTTGGATAGAAAGAAACTCTTTATGTTTTAAAAAAGAGTAGGGTTAAAATGCCCAATTGGATTTTTTGCCCCATCGTGCTACAACATTATTATCTCTATATTCAAAGCTTAAATAATTGATCCGAACCGTTCAACATGATCTTCATACTAAAATGTGCTTGGATAACAAATTTTAGAAATTTTAGAATTTTTTTACTAATTGTTTAGAGAAGTACAAAATCAATATTTTTGAATGGTCCAGAATTTTCTAAAAACAGTGATTTTGTACCTATCTTCAAAAATAGCAAACAAATTTCAAAAAATCTAAAATTTTGTATCCAAGCACATTTTAATATGAAGATCATATTGAGTGGTTCGGATCAACTGCTTAAACTTTGAAAATAGAGATAACGATGTTGGACCATGATGGGACAAAAAACCAATGAGGCATTTTAACCCTACTCTTTAAAAAATACTACTGCTAAATCTATTAGAGTTATTGGCTAAAAAATTATCTCATTACCCTCTTTTTGTGCAAATTTAATTAATGGGGATAACTCTTATTGTGATGCACGATGAAGCATGAAAGACATGAGGAGTTTTAACCCGCCACTCTCAAAATTCGGGTGTTAATTTTAAATTACCTTTATAGTTTGTTTTAAAAAATAATAAAGTACATAAATTAGTGAAATTTGGACAAAAATTAAAATAAAAGACAATTGACCTGCAATGAGTAAATCTACCATGTGCTGATTTTTTTTTTCTTACCCAACTATGAAACTTTCTCCCAAATTATTTCTTGCCTACTAAACTCTCTTGCTTTGTTGGTTATTTTTGTTCCTTGAAATTCGATGAAACAAAAATATTATCTGAGAAATAAGGGCGGGCAACAGACTATTTCTCTATGATGTAGGTAATTATTAAATCATTAAATCAGTAATCTTTAGGACGGCATTACATAACAAATCACTTTCAAAATAAAGAAAAAAGAACGAGTTATGGTTAGCACGTAATATATAAGTTGTTGTTTACAGCTGTTTCTCTATGGTGGTTAGCACGTAATGTATAATTAGTTGTCATTTACAACTGGATTTAATTTGTTGTTGACAACGAAAAGAAAAAAAAATGAACCTATACATGTTCTCCATGATTTGTAATAGGCCCTACGCATACTAAAGAATGCCTTGAGAAATTATGAAAGGTCATTTAATCGAAAGTCAAATCATAATAAAAAGGGGCTATTCATCTGGTCCAGTTTTGCGCTTTCAATTTTATGTTATTTGATATGTCGTTTAATTCTGTGCAAATTTTATGAAATCATGATAATATTAGAGACAGTACAACTGATGGCGGATTGGCAAATGGCTTGATGGCGGAGTATTAATTATTGCTTGGGAACATTTAATTAAGATCGGAGAAAATTAGGGTTTTGATATCAATTAAAGAAACAGCTTAGAGAAAGAGCGCACGTTAAAAAATGTACTCATAATTAATTGTCTAAGATATATGGTGAAAGGTGCCTAATATATTTATAATGTTCTCATCTGAATTATTGGATTGATTATTTGTGAAATTTGTCTCTTCCTCGAAGTAAAGGGTGAAGTTTCTTTTTTCATGATCTCGAATAACTACATATTATATAATTAAGCATACTTGGACAGTTGGACAAAAAATATTAAATTAACTAACACATTAAAATAATTGGGAAATGGTTACTGCGAGGGATTAATTCCAAATAATATATTGACATCTTAGAAATTAACAAGTTATGGTCAGCACGTAATATACAAGTTGCTGTGCACATCTGGATTTAATTTGTATTGGTGCCAATCCCTTGTTCAAATGATCAAGGATTTATGACATATGACAATAAATGAAAAAATATATATGAACCTATTCATGTTCACGATGATTTGCAATAGTCCGTATACTATAATTAGACTGCCTATAAAAATTATGAAATTAAGGTCATGATTTAATTTGTTGCTTAATTCAGTGTAAATTTTAATACGTATCAAAGGTTGAGAACATTGAGGTACTTCAAAATATATTATATTTATTTCTTTGAGAAAAAGTTACATTGAGCTTAATCTCAATAGTGAAAGATTAAATTAATTATCCACAATAAGAATTGGCAAATGGTTTGCTGACGGAGTATTGATTGGGAACATTTTATTCTATGATATCAGGTCAAATATATTTTTGATCGACTTTAAATGCAATTTGTATCTTCCTCGAAGTAACGGGTGAAGTTTCCTTTTCAATGAACTCATAAACTATATTTTATATTATCATGATCGAGTAAGAGTGCTTTGAATGCTTTGAATATATTTTAAATTATATTTTAAATTAATTAGTCTAGAAATATGTTTCTCAACTTTTTCAAACTATTCTTATTTGCCCATGTAACTCTCCAGTATTAATGTTGAAACACCGAAGTTCGTACATAATACCCATTTTACCCCTTCCTCTCCTCCCCGACCCATTTGTATTTTCCATTTTATTCTCTCTTATGCCTCGCCAGTAAATCCACCTTTTAGATCTTTGACTTGGCTTTCTCCATTTTTTGAATGTTTTGAGTATTCAAGTTGCAAGTTGTATTTTTATAGTATAGAAAACCTTATGGTTTTTATATGGTACATTTCCTATATATGTAAGCTTGTGATTTTTTCATTAGTTGACTTGGTGCGTGAGATGTTCCATTACGGAGCACAATGGAACCTTGCACACTGGAAGTTTTGGTTCAGACATACACGTAGCTTAACCAGACACAAAACAACACTTTTATTTACGATGGAATTTAGTGAGACGGACTTGTCTTTCATAATGTTTAATCAAATTCCATTAAACAAAATTTAAAATAAAAACATATTGTTTTTCTTAAACATTAATTGTATATTACACAACTACAGAATGTACATTCAACACCGATTTTGATTTACTTCGGTGGAGTTTACAATCCAGCGCAAAAAAAATAAAATAAATCCTTTTATTACCAAAAAAACTGGTGCCAGACGCTTAGGAATACTGGAAATTATACGTCCTTATCCGGATATTTATATGAATTTTTGTAGATTCCCAATATTTGGATATGTATACGGATATGATTTATGCTGATATGGATACATATACGCTTTCGGTTTCATAAGTGGATACAAATACAGATAATTATCCGTAACTGTATATTTTAAATTATTCGGATACCCGTCAGTGAAGACTCGGATATGTGGTACTCTTAGTCTTAGATGCTTGGGCAAAACTTATGTTTTCTGAAATAGGTACCATCTTCTCTGTTGCATAAATTTTACAAAATTTATCAGCGTGCTGCATAAATTTTCAAAAGGAGGTATACATCATGCAGCATGCAGTTTGCGCGGCAGAGAATAAGGAAGCCATGCTGGAGGTAGATCTGAGATGCATCCATTTTAATTTACAATTCACGGACAGCGCATTGCCAGCTGCTTATTTGTATATTTAATTCACTAGTTAAATCAATGGCAGATCTTATTTGTTTAGTTTACTTGATTCGGTCGAAATTTATATTGCAATGAAATTTTTTGTAACACTAAGAACTATAATATCCCATGGCAAAATTATTTTAATTCAATGAAATTGTACTCAAGAACCATTGACCTGTCACATCTAGGTCTCATCTATCATAGAGGCATCTTATTTTTAAAATTTAGTAATAAGCTTAATTAAGGTTAACATGGACTAACTTGAAGCCAATTAATTAAAGTTAATTCAATTAAGCTTATTTTAATTCAATTAAATTTAGATCTTGTCTTTCAAAGAAGCCTATAGATAAATATATACGCTGCTAATTAAATTTAAGCTTTTTGCCAATTAAAAACAAAATAGTTATCTCCGCTAATTAAGCAGATCTCAATTTGTATGAGTCATTAGTTTATGTTATGATTAAGTAAAAGCTGTTTTCCATTTAATTGAGATTAAATTATGCATAAATTTTGTCTTTAACTTTTATTTTAATATATGTCGTTGGATATTGAAACGAGATATATATTGTTAGTTATTTTCATGCATGGTTGTTTGAAAGAAGTGACAACTCATATTATATGTTCATATGAAAAAAAAGTATGTTAAATCGAGTGTTTGAAGATTTGGATGACAAAATTTTAATTAGTTAATTAATTTTATTTTATTTGTAGAAGCTACGACACACTAGCACCGCCCATAGAAAATGAAAAATCTGCCAATTGTCTCTCAAATTTAAAACTGCATGAAGCCAAGCTCTCTGTAGCCTATATATAACCACTCATGTTGCTGCTCTATCAATCATTCCTGCCAAAAAAGTTTAATTCACTCTCAACACACACCCCCACCCCCACTCCATATTGAAAGAAAAAGAAAGACACTACACACTTCCCACAATCAGAAATACATGGCAGCAGCTGTGACCTCAGTGCTGGTAAAGCTTGCTGATATCTTGCTCGAGAAAGTTCGGGAAGTGCAGGCCGTGCGTGGGCAGATCGAACAGGCGCAGAACGAGCTTCTCTTGATCCAAGCGCTGCTCAAAGATGTTGATCCCAAGTGTAACAGAAATAATGTGGCAACAGAGTGGCTGGACCAGGTCAGAAAAATTGCCAACAGAATGGAAACTGTAATTGATACCTTCCGGGCTAAGATTGAAGAAAACCGTCCAGAAAGTTCCAACTGGGTCAGAAAAATTAAAACGGCTGTCAAAAGAAACTATAAAACGTACATGCTCGGCCTGCATGACGAGCTCGAAAAAATCATAGAGGAACTCACTCGGCTTTACCAGCGCCGAACCGACTTGAGAATTGAGGATCTTGGTGCTCTTGATGATGTTGATGATCCAGAACCTTCTGATGTTGTTGATGATCCAGAAGTCGTTGGCCTTGAGGACGACCAGGGAAAGATTATCGAGCAGCTGCTTGATAGCAGTATTTCAAAGCGCACGGTGCTCTCGATTGTGGGTACTGGCGGCCTCGGGAAGACCACCTTGGCCCAAAAAGTATACAAAAGGTGCATGTCCTTTCTGTTAAACGTTTTTTTTTATATATAAAGCGGGTAAATTTTTCTGGATGAATAATCTATAACAAAAAAATTGCTAAATTCCAAACCAACTAGTTGTGAAGAACTCAACAGTCCAAATTTAGATTGTTGTCCTTTCTCAAGAAGTGATGATATTCAATTCTTCAATCTAATCAGGCAAGGAAAAGAAAGATATTGTTATGAATTATTAGTAATCAATTACTTTGCATGTAATTCTTACCTAGAGCAAACCTGCACGTTTTTCTTTATTGGTGACTTGGGGACAAAGACGTGGTTCAAACTTGAAAGAGTCTTCTCTTAACAATATATTTGTTACAAATCATGTACTCCTGTTCCTTATTTTTCCTTGATGTAACACATTTTTTTTTTTTTGTAAAAACAGTGATAAATTGGAGGGACAATTTGCTTTCCGCACATGGCAGTCCATTTCTGAAACGTACAATTTAAATGATATTATGAGAGCAATTCTATACTCAGTTAAACCTCAGATGAAAAAAAAAGATCCACCCGTAACAGATAGGGATTTAGCGGTGAAGCTAAAGAGCTCCTTGATAGGCAAGAGATATTTAATAATTTTAGATGATGTGTGGGACATTAATCTTTGGGGGCAGTTGAAAATGGCATTACCCGATGTGTGCAATGCGAGCCGCGTGATCATTACCACCAGGTCACTTGATGTTGCCCATGCAGCAGATTGCAACACAAAACCGTACAAGCTCCGTTACCTAAGTGACGCGGAGGGTCTAACTCTCCTGTTCAGAAACGCTTTTGATCAACAACCTGTTCAACCTGAGAGTTACCCTTGCATCTCTTGGATGTGGCCACAAGATTAACGAAAAAATGTGGTGGGCTACCCTTGGCGTTAGTTGTGCTGGGTGGTATCCTCACAAGGAGGGACCGCAACTACACTGCCTGGAACACGTTGTACGAGACCATAGATTGGCACGACAAAGATGGGATACAGTGCTCGCAGGTCCTTGCCAGGAGTTATGAAGACTTGCCTCAACATCTCAAAGATTGTTTTCTTTATTTTGCTGCATTTCCTGAAGATTATAAGATTTCAGCACAGCACGTTACAAGTATGTGGATGGCTGAAGGATTCGTACCGAAAGATGGAGGAGGAACAATAGAGGACAGAGCTGAGAAATGCCTCCAAGAGCTCGTTGAAAGGTATATCTCTTTTCAATTTTATTTTTTATGGTACTTGTCACGTATATAAGAAATCCTGTTGTGTTTTCGGCCCAGCCCAGTCTCATCACATTCACACCAGATTTAATAACTCACCAAAATTCCTCCCTAAGGACTCCCCCTAAATTTAATCAATACCCGATACAGACATGATCTCCTTTTTACCTCCTTAATTCCCGCATGCATTCTCCCCAGTTAAAAAAAAAAAAATGTAATTTCCAATGATAATACCAAATAAATTTTATTTTACATAAGAATATTTGCACGAAAGTTAGTATCTTTTAATGCATAAAGGTCAAGGATCGTACCTTATAGAAATAATTTGTTAGAAATTCTCTAATCTCCAAATAGAAGTCTAAAAGAAAAGTCATGTTCAAGTAATTATGCAACCAGAAGCTTCTTTTAGATGTATATCTTAATTTGTTGCATCCATGTACCATTTCGCGAGATAGTAAGTGTGCTCAGTATGTAGAATGTTCCGGTTCTCGCTGAAAGGAATTGAAATTAAGTTTAACTTTAGAAAAAGATAACAATATATATATGAGATGGGCTATTGTACTTCGCGAAGTAAAACCCCTGTTTACTTCACGCTCATATTTTCATTTTGAAAATCCAAACAACCGATCCGAACCGTTCAACATGTTCTAAATATTGAAATGTGCTTGGAGACTAAATTTTACATTTTTTGGAATTTTTTTACTATTTATTAAGCCACTTTGAAAGTTTCTGATCCAACGGTGAACAGTAAAAACAGTAAAATTTTCTGGACCACCAGATCAGTGACTTTCAAAGTGGCTTAATAAATAGTAAAAAAATTCCAAAAAATATAAAATTTGGTCTCCAAGCACATTTCAATATTTATAACATGTTGAACGGTTCGGATCGGTTGTTTGGATTTTCAAAATCCAAAAAGTAGCCCGAAGTAAACGGGGTGGTTTACTTTGCAAAGCACCGTAGCCTTACTATATATATATATATATATATATATATATATTTTTAGCAGCGGTTTTTGGCGACTTACGTATATCATCGTTAATTGTTGAAGAGAAATGGTGGAAACTCAATTACAAACTTTTAGGCAACAAATTATTTGTTACAAAAATATTTAAAAATAGATATTTTGTTGTTTGTCAATGTTTCATAGAACTAGATATAACGGTGCATTCTTGCCATGAACATAGTTATAAGTTTGATATCGACATAAGTAGATATATGGAGCATGCGTAAGGTGTATGCAGGAGTCAAGTACATGGGTGGCACTTAAGCTTCCGATAAGTGACCAAAAAAGTTGAAAGAGTGAAGCATTAATATAGTCCGATATTTTTTTAGAATAAATAAATAAAAACAAGTGTGTAAGTACTGGTTAATTAGCTTTGGTAATATGTCTATATATTTTTATCTTCAAAATGTCAACATACATAATAATACTTCTATCCGGATTTCAAACTTGCAACTTTCTACATAGCCGATTTTTGTGTACTACAACAAGTTAGTTTACTAAAAAGCACATGTTGTTTTAACAACATATATATTTTTTATTTCGGGCAACGCTGAGGTAAGAGAAAATTTTGATTTTCACTATACTGCACTTTGCTTCAAAAAGGAAGCTAATAAAGCAAACTATGGAGCTTTTGTCAAATTTGCTCAATATCGCTTAAAAATATTTAAATTTTAAATTGGTAACAAGACGCCTAATATCACGAACTGTGATTAATGAGTTTTGAATTATTTTAAAAGTCATAGTTTTGTACATATTCTTTTGAATCACAAAACATAAAAGTAAGGAAATAAAAAATAATTGGAAAACCATACCAAAAAAAAAGCAAAAGTCATTCCTCGTAGAAATTTTATTTTAACAATAGAATCTCAAACAGAGTTTTTAGTGAACACTTTATTGCTATTTTAATAATTAACTGACAATTTTAAAATTAGAAAATTCATTTAAATTAAGCATTGTAGTAACTTTATTCTCAATGGTCATATTAAAGTCTTCATTTTCATTCACCACTTCATTGACTTGAGTGGCTATAAATTTAATCATCAAAGCAAAATTTTATTTTTTTTCCAAAAAAAAATTATCTAAATAATTAGATAGCAGAGAAAATTTCAGTTCAAAATTTGAGTTATCTAATAATTCCTAACATCATAAAATATTGTAGGAAAATAATAACTTAATTTATTCCAGTCAATAAATTTTAAAAAACACGATTAAAATATTTTATTTGTAACCAAATCTAATATTGTAATTTCTTATTATTGTAAATTATGTTTTTGTCAATGTAATTCTCTATCCTATGAAACATAGTGAAAAAACTTATTTTTTATTTGATTGGATCAGATTATTATTTTTTATTAAAGGGCTCTGGTACACTCCTGTATATTTTAGATGCCATTTTCGAGAATTGAACCTGCGCCGTTTTGAAAGAGAGGTGGGCTCGTACCAGTGCAGTAAGCCCTTTATTTATTTTTTAGATTGTCAAACATTAATATTCAATTATACCTACCTACAAAACTTCATTAAAAATAAAAATTACGTACACAATTAAATAGAGAGAAATTTTGAAGCTAAGAGCAACAGTTTGAATAATAAAACTGACTAAAAAAATTTAATTTATCTTTATTGAGTTCGAACTTAAAGAGAGAAAATAAGCACGAAGTTCCAAGCATTTTTCTGTGTTGAGCCGTAAAGGCCAACCAGAGTTTTACCTTTACTTCAAGATTAAGTTTACTGCAATGAGACTCTACATAATTAATGAGGTATCAATTAAAGAAGGTCAAAACAATTATTTTTAAATTTTTCTCTCACCTCACGTTTGCTTGACTCAAAATAGTTAGGGGTGTCAATGGCACCCTTTTATTCATTTACCCGATCTGTACCATATTCGATAAGATGGGTATGTGTAAGATTTTTTTTTGCATAAACTTATCAGGTACAGATACAAGTATAGGTATGGGTACAGATTTTTTTTTTATCTAAACGGGTAAGACCTATTCCTAGGGGTGTAAACAGAGCCGGATCATTCGGCGGATATCCGCTCCAAATCTACATATAATACAAATTCGGATAATTCTGGATCCTTATCAGGATATTTTTTGCATATGGAGACATAGACCCGGATACGGATATGGATATTTCTTTGAGGGTATAAACGAAGCGGATATCCGCATATATCAGGATCCAAAATTTGATACTGTCGTTCGCAGTTCAAGATCCGACTTTGATCTTTAATGCTCCGGATGGAAGGTGCTTTATAACTATTTCATCTTCACTTCAGTTTTGGTTGTGGGATAATACATATTCTTCTATTTTTCGCTGACCGACTTCCTCTTTTACGGATGGAAGGACGCATGCACGTGGATTTTATTTATAAACCACAATTAAAAAAAACTATTAGGAAACCAACATGATTACTTTTTTTACAAAAACCTTAAGAATCGAAATGTCATTTCGGTCCGCTATTTTTTATTCCCGGACCAAAATGGCATTTCGGTCCCTACTAGTTTCACAGCTTTTTAGATCAGCCGCCACAAAAAATCCATAAAGGGGACCAGACCGAAATGTCATTTCGGTCCCGGTCAATTTTTTTTTTCCAAATCCGACAGCCTTAACGTAGTAAAAAAAAAAAAGTCCGGACCGAAATGGCATCTCGGTCCGTGAGTGTTACACCAACGACTACACACGTTTCAGCTGAAAAGCTGCGAAACTAGTAGGGACCGAAATGCCATTTCGGTCTGGGGAAAAATATAGCAGACCGAAATGGAATTTCAGTTCTTATGGTTTTTGTAAAAAAAAAAGTAATCATGTTAGTTTCCTAAAATTTTTTTTTAATTATAGTTTATAAAAAAAATCTACGTGCATGCGTCCTTCCAACCGAAAAAGAGGATGTCCGTCAGCGAAAAATAGAAGGTGGATTATCCGTGTCCATCCAAAAAAGAGGAAGTCCTTCCAATCTCATCACATTCACACCAAATTTAATAACTCTTTTAATGCATAACACCTTGTTTGGATGGAGAGTAGAGGAAGGGAGGGAATGGAAAGAAAAGAAAACTTTCCATCGAATCGTGTTTGGTTGACAAAATTATGTCGGAGATGAAAAGTTTAACCTTGTATCATTATAATCAATATTATCGGTTTCCCTCCCAATTTGAAGTGTAACGGATGGAAAGAAATTTTGTTGTAAATATTTTTAGAACAAAAAACACAAATGCCGAACTCTATATCTTACCTATATAATTCTCATACAAGTTTTTTTGTCACAAACCTACAACAACCACCGAATTTCTCGTTAACCTTCTAAATTTTAATCAACCAACCAAAAAATAAGACGGAAAGAAAATTAAATTTATTTTCCCTCATTAATCATCCAAACACAAAGAAGTTAAATATGTTAATTTTCATTTCTACTCCATTCCATTCCCTTTTATTCTTCACTTTCCCTTCCTTCATCTACTCTCCATCCAAACAAGGAGTAAAGGTCAAGGATTGTAATTATCCTCATAGGAATAATTTGTTAGAAATTCTCTCATCTCCAAATATAACATATAGTTATGAAGGAGTCTGAAAGAGAAGTCATATTCAAATAATTATGCAAACAGAAGCTTCTTTATATGTATATATCTTTGTTGCATCCATGTGCCACTTCGTGGGACGAGATAGTAAATGTGCTCAGTTGAAAGGAATTAAAATTAAGTTTAACTTTAGAAAATGACAACAATATATTTTTTTTTAGGAGCGGTTTCATCGTTAATTGTTGAAGAAATAGTGGAAACTCAATTCCAAACTTTTCTGTGTTGAGCCGTAAAAAAAAAAAAAAAGTTTACTGCAATGTGTGACTCTACACAATTAATGAGGTATCAATTAAAAAATATTCCTCTCACCTCAACTTTGCTTGACTCAAATATTGCTGTAGATATCCGCACCACTTACCACATCGTATGGTAGGTATACCAACAAAAATTAATTTAGCGGTTAAGAGAGCATTACTATGAGGTGTCAGGTAAAAATACATTGACTATAAGTCTATAACAAAGACGTACAATATGAAGCCTATTGACAAAAATTTCCGTACTACTATCTAAATAACAAATTATTGCCAAATTCTTAATTAATTGCTTCACCGTCAAGCAATTAATACTAACATCTTACTTTAAAAACAAATTTATATGCAACTTAATATATTAGCCGAGTAAGAATTTTTAAAAATCATAATTTCAGCATTTCGAGGTGCCAATATATATTTTCTATTTCTATAACTGCACCATCTGCTATATATATAGCCAAGTGTTCATCATTAATTTATATAAACTTTCTTTGGACGAAAGATATATTCGAGCGTTCGTTATTTTTCATATTAATTTTGACTTAAGAAATACCAACTTATTCTTAAACAAATATTTACATTCTTCTTTGATGTCAATTTGTATGAAAAATACTGTTGTAGGTGCCTGATTCAAGTTACAAAAAAATCTTGGAACGGCTACAGCAAATACTGTAGTATGCACGATCTTCTACGGGACCTAGCTATCCGCAAAGCTAAGGATGAGAACTTCTTCACTGTATTCTCAAAAGAAGATGTTAACAACCTAGCTGCCGGCGAGCCACACCGTGCGGCACTGCAATTTTGCACCCCCACAGAGGATGGCATTTATTCAGAAAACACTCATTCTTTACTCTGTTTTGGTTTTGGGAAATATTCAGATAATAATAGTGGCTTAGGACTACTAAATTATAGTGGCTTTAGATTACTTAGAGTGTTAACCTTGCAGAGTGTTGATATGACCTCGTTTACTCGGAGACAGTGGCCAGAGGGCTTGAAACACTTGAGGTACTTGGGGTTAAGAGACTGCAATATTCCACGAGACATATTTAAGAAGTTTTCCTTCTATAATCTGGAAACCATTGATTTAAATGGATCGGTAGTAGATAATGACAGAGGAACACTAGATTTGTGTGATGTCGTAATCCCAACTCTAAGACATGTATATGGTAGCTGGCAAGTCCGATTACCATTAAAATGGGATAAGCATACAAATCTACATACAATTATGGATGTGAAGATACATATAGAATCAGTTGTTGAATTAGGATTTTGTATCAACTTGCGTACGTTAGTGATTGGCATTGAGAATGATCTAGATAATGAAAGGGTTATAAAAGAGTGGCAAAACCTCAAAAGTGTGCTGAGAAGGACAGAACAGTTGGTTTACCTCTGTATTGGAACATTGAGGTTGCTACCATTTGGTGGCACAAAAGACTTACCTTGTCATGGGAAGATACAAAAACTAGTTCTGTCGGGAGAATGGGAAAGAAATATATGTGTTCCAAGTATTGAGATGTTCCCAACAAACCTCACCAAATTGCGGCTCTCATATTCTGGACTCCAGGAAGATCCAATGCCCATATTGGAGAGGCTGCAGAGCCTCAGGATACTTTCTTTATCTGTGGGCTCATATGTGGGAACAGAGTTGACTTGTTCAACCGGAGGGTTTCCTAACCTCGAAAAACTGAAGCTCATATTTCTGCGCAACCTACATCATTGGGACATAAAAGAGGGAGCTATGCCCATCCTTTGTCACCTCGCAATTTTTTCTTGTAAAAAGCTGCATGTACTTCCCGAGCTACAAAAGGTGCAGACTCTTCAAGAACTAACAGTTGATTGTCCCTCACGTGAGCTCTGGGAAGGTATGCAAATGCAAGGAAAAGATGTACACAAAATTAAGCATATCCCATCTGTGCGTAGAAGGTAAAATCTCATGCATCTTTAATTTGTTGTAAGATTTTTTTTACAGATTTAATTCGATTGTCATCATAACCCATCTAGATTTGTTCATATTACTTTGCATGGCTGCAAGACTTTATTTTCAATTGTCATCACTTTTTTATTATTACTTTTGGAATTTATTTAACTACTCTTAATTATTGTATATATGGATTATGTTGAGCAGGGACTACAAACAATAAAAAGAGACTACACGAAAAAATGCAAGAAGAAGACATATTCTCTCTCTGCTTACAGATGAACGGTCAGATTTGAGTCTCATTATAATTTTATAAGTTTCCTTTTTTCAGTTTGTTGTTCCCGGGCAGTTCAACTTTTCATACTTGTCCGTTGTCATGGTTGCTAGGTTCAATTTTCTATTGTTATGTACTTTCAGTTTTTATAATTGTAATTGTACTCATTGCAAAGGAGTTAATTGTTTTATGACTATTTATCTGATTATTACAAGTAAAATAAGATAAATGTTGAATAATTTGTAGGAAATTGCTAATATGCATAGAGGGCCTCCGTGCTACAGATCAATATTTGAGTTTTCAAAATTCTAACGGTCGATCCAAACTATTCAACATGATCTCCATATGAATATGTACTTGCAAACCAAATTTTACATTTTTTAGAATTTTTTTACTATTTTTTTAGATAGGTAGAAAAACACTTGATCTAAATGGTACAGATTTTTTAGATCAAGTGATTTTCTACCTATCTAAAAAAATAGTAAAAAAATTCTAAAAAATGTAAAATTTGGTTTGCAAGTACATATTCATATGGAGATCATGTTGAATGGTTCGGATCGACTGTTAGGATTTTGAAAACTCAAATATTGAGCCATAGCACGGAGGCCCTCTATGCTATGCATAGCATCGTAGCCAACTCCTAATTTGTATATTTTGTTTAGCTTCTTTATAATTCGTTAAGAAATTTCAGTGAAAATTTTATCCTTACCTTCACCGAAGAGAAGAAATAAATTATATATGTTACAGATTTGTTAAGAAATTTCGACGATTCAATCCGGATTCCCATGATTAAATTGAGAGAATTCAACATTTCAATCGGACATCCGAGCTGACATATGGATTGAAGCATTCAATTTATTGTTAACAAACGGATTTGCTAGCATTAAATGTTTTGTTTGGTAGTGATCTATGCATGCTGTGAATTTGAAGCATCTCCTCGGATATCGAACTCGGTAAAATGAACTCGGTAAAATTCTTTATAATTCGTTAAGAATTTAATATACGACGACGGTGCCTATTTAAATTTGAATATAGAGATCCGTTTTGAGATTCGTACTAAATTGTAACTGACAACACGAATATTAAAAGGCCCCTGCATTTCACCTCGTATCGAATTGGTTAGAATTCTGATTTTAACTAAAAATTTAACTTAACTCAAGGATCCTGACTCCTTTGCCCAATGTTTTCCCAGGTTGTTTCAGACGGTCTCATAAAATCAGAATAATATAAGATAGTTACTGATGGATAAAATATGGAATACGGTACTATGCATAGCGCACTTCAGTCCGTACTACGGATGCATATTTTCATTCTCAAAGTCTAAATAGTCAATCCGAACTGTTAACCATGATCTCCATATGAAAATGTAGTTGAAGTGCAAATTTTACATTTTTTTTTCAATATTTTTTTACTATTCTATTTTAGATAGGGAGAAAATCACTACTTTTGGATGATCCAGAATCTTTAGATTAAGTGATTTTGTACATATTTAAAAATAATAAAAAAATCAAAATATAAAATTTGACATCCAAGAACATTTTCATTTAGAGATCATGTTAAATGATACAGATCGAATATTTGAACTTTGAAAATAAAAATATGCATCCATAGTATTGATCAAAGTGCGCTATACATAATACCGTAGCCTCACTCTATAAATAATATCATCTAACTTAGTTGAACTTCTGAATCTATGTGAAAGTAATGTCAGAAATCAAATTTAAAAGTAATCTAATGGGCTGAGCCCACAAACCAAAATAATAAGGGCCAGCGTGTTGTATAAGATGTTGTGCAACTGATACTCATGCTAATGCTTAACTTGCATTATCAACGTTATAATTATAAAGCCTCTGATTGATTCAAAATTTCCATTATGATAATTCAGAAAGCTTTATTAACTAACATTTCTCTCATTCGTAGATAGAATGAGTTAAAAAAAAAATAAGAAAATTGTTTCTTTTTTTGGCCTGCGTGTACTTCAAACAATCAATTTATTATTAAAAACAATATCAATTTATACGCTACAAAAACGGCCAAATATTTGTGCACAGTATCTCAGCAATGCCTAACGTTACAACTAACAAGCTATAAAAGATTAAAAAATCCCCTCAACCGTACCGGAGATATAAATACAAGCACAAATCCTTGATCTATCGTCTCGCCCCAATCAAATTAAAAAAAAAAAATTTAGTCGGATATTTTGTTTAGAAACTTAACCATGTATTGCTGTGGGTCCCACCTGCTCTGCGGCCCCCTCTTTTCTCTGCTCGAATTTCACAAGAATAAATATAATAGTTACAAAATTCATTCTTCCATTTTGCTATCATCAGCAAAAGCATCGTCTTCTTGTGCGACATTACCAGAATCGGGTTCGGGTTCGGGTTCCCCACTGGAAGCAAAGGTTATCTCCACATCTTGAACCCCGTTCTCTGTGGGAACCGCTTCGTCAGTACCATTTTGTTTGTCAGGTAACTCAACTGGTCTGTATTGGTTCATCATTTGCATCTGAAAAAAAAATGACGAAAAGATTTAAGGTCATATGGTACATACACATGGCAAGCACGGGTTATAGAACAATTCACCAAGTTGTAAAGAATAAGCACCATATCTTGTCAAAATTTTCAAGCTATTTTGTGACACTCACCATTAATTGAACAAAATCACCCTACGGTCAGAGGCTATAATCCACAAAAGCTTGACATATGTTATTTTGGAGGAAAAGATCTATGTTTTCAAAATCCAAACAGTCGATCTGAACCGTTCAACATGATCTCCATATAAAGAGGTATTTGGAGACCAAATTTTACATTTTTTTAGAATTTTTCTCCAATTTTTTGTTTAGGTAATAATTCACTAATTTCGGATGGTCCCAAATCTTTAGAACAAATAATTTTCTATCTATCTAAAAAGATAGTAAAAAAAAATCAACAAATGTAAAATTTGGTCTCCAAGTACATTTTCACTCGGAGATCAGGTTGAACGGTTCACATCAAATGTTTGAACTTTGAAAACAAAGATATGAATCCATAGTACGAACGATCTGTAATAGCGGGGCTAGGTGAGGTTCCTTTGTTGGAGAAACCTCACTGGATTCACTGGATTGAATAGAGGATTAGAGGGGGACGGTTTGGTGGGGAGATAAATATTCAGTGAAAATTGAGAGGAGGGAAAACTTTTTTGACGAAAATTCAGAAGGGGGAAATGAAAATTGAGATGGGATTTGGGCAAGCACAGTAGAATGGGAAGGAAGAAAGTAGTGAGAGATGAAAAAAAAGAAAGTAGTGAGAGATGAAAAAAAATCTCCAAGTCCAGAGAGGCTGAGAGGAGAGGGGCGCTGGGAGTCACTGGGAGACCTATCCACAAACTCATATGCTCTAAGGTAATATAATATTTGTGTTTCCATCGGAGCCGTCTAATCATTATTGTGCACGAATATTAGAGGATCATGTACATTATCTAGGGCCGGATCTAAACAGAAATTTTATGTTACCTCAGAGAATAGGGATTCCCTACTCACAACTATTCAAAATGAATAAATCAGCACCGTTCTTCACTTATCGGATGGCATGGAAGCTTGGTATTTACTAATCACCTAATGTATGTATAGCAATACATATGAAAAAAATTCAAAAAAAATATTTTTATTATTTTTACATCTTATATGGCCAAATAATACTTGTACATGTCATTTTCACTCGGAAAACCAACAGTCGATCTGCAATAAAATCATTCCAAATATGATTTAAAATGATCAAGGGAGAACATTGAATGTAACCAACATACAAGTTCATAAATTTTATTATGTATGAGCTTCGATCTAACACAAAATGTTTATGGCCATATGATGCTTCAATTTTCGATCAACTAGATAGATGGGTAATAAATATAGAATTTCATCAAACTTGGATGCATGACAATAAATACAGTTCTCTTTAATTTAAACGGTTCCGATCGACCAACGGACGACATATTCCCTTGCATCTTCATTAACTCACGAAACAAAAGTTTATGTTTCATCTCCATGGATAAAAGATGTGAGTCATATATGCAACATGCATGTAATGCTATATAATTTAATGTGTCAAAATCCTTTAATTAAGCAATAAACATGTTATAACATTAATTATTACATAAATTTCATTAATATAATTTCCATCACAACATATTTTCTAAAATTAAAGTCGAATTTTGATGTTAATTGATTAAATTTAACTAAATATTTTCATAAATATCGCCACATGTTGAAGGAGAAATAATATAAAATTAATAATGACAAGTATGATTTGGTCATAGAAACCGTAAAAAAAATAAAATTATTTTTTTGAATTTTTTTTCATATTATTTGTTCTACTTTTAATTTTATTTTGACTTGGCAAATTAAATTTTATAGAATGTCACTCAATTTATCAACGAGAAGAATTGTGCTGCTCACTATTTAGTGCCTTTATTACCATGAAATCGTACTAATTTTTCCATCACATCATTAACAAAATAATATACGTTAACCAATAATTTTCTTAGATACAATTCAATTTAAATAAATTAATTTTGAATGTCCAAATTAATTCTATATATTGAGAAAAAAATAAAAATTAAAAAGATAAGAAAAAAATTAAAATATATTTTTTTATTTATTTTTGAGATATTTTTTTTTTAATTCTCAAAAACTCGACATATATCTTATTGGATTAGAATTTTGTTCATTTTGGAATAACATAATTTTTTTATATAATTTCAATAGAAAAATTATATCTTATTTTTTATAGAAAGAAGCTTCAATTTTATACCAAATAAATAAAACACTATCTATAATAATAATTTGCAGTCTCTCAATGAATAATGATAAATATCAATTCTTATTATTATTAAAAAAAATTGATTCAACAAGACTTCTCGAGTTCTCGTGATCCAAAATCCGAATCAAAAAAATTCCTTTACAACTTTTTTGTATTCTCATAACTTAAAATCTTGTATGGTGGACAAATTTAAGCGTCCCTCCTAATTTTGGCCAATTCAACTTCTTTCATATTCTCTTGAAGCAAAAAAAAAAAAATTATTCTCTTTCAAATGAAGTTCTGGAATACTCTTCTCAGACTCCCTCCTAATTTTTTGGTAACTTCCCTCCACATTTTTTTACTGGTGCCAAGGCGCCAAACCAATTTTTACCGGGAAATTGGTCATCTAGAGACTGTCTGAGAGGTTAAGTGTTTGTTATTTCTACTATTATTTCATCCAGAGACTGTCTGAGAGGGGCGCCCCTCGTTTGAGGTGCTGGTGCATCAGAGTGAAATAAGTTGGATCAATCTACCAACTTTGTATGTTATTCTGAAATTTTATCAACACAAATAGGTCAGCACCTGAACAGGCACCTAATACATTTGAGATTTCTAAATCTCTATATAGCATGTTACTCAAAAAATGTTGCACAAAAGGTATTTGTGGAAATGCCTAAATGGTATTTGCACAGAGTCTAGTTCTTTAGTCAAAAAAATGTTGCACAGAAGGTAGTTGTGGAAATGCCTCAATAGTATTTGCACAGAGTCTAGTGACACAATATTATCATCATATGCAGTTGGTAATATTCTTCTAAGCAAATTTATTGGTTAATTTAATATATAAAAATTAGCAAGTTTATGAGTTATAGCATGTGTTCTGTAGTTACTAGTCAACTAGCCCCAATATGATTATCCTAACTCATCTTCCACTGTCCTTAACCAAAATCAGCTTTGCAAATGAAAACCAAACTGGTCGAAAAAAGGATAAAACAAATGGAAGGTACAAGTATCCTAATTCTTTGTTTTAACTGTATGCTAGGTGAGATGCCCAAAAGATCAGATGTGTGTAAAGTCTGTCGAACAGATAGGAATTTTATTTTAATTATATTTTGTTTAACATTTTGCACAGTTTCATTCAGCTATCCTAATACCAGTGAAGAAGAGGTCCACATGATCATGACTTGCAATGGAAACAAAAAAAGTGCAGCTAACTTCAAGATGGTCACTACCCTTGTTTCATTAGTGAGAACTCTTGACCAGATGCCTCAAGAGGTACATATTATTTTCAGGAGCTTTTGGTTCTTGAGACTACTTTATCAAGGTATTATATCACTGGGCTATTTTGTAATTTTTGTGGTTAATGCAAAAATCATTGTAAGTTAGTAAATATTATTTCTGAAGATGAATTAGATGTTCTATTCTTGTCCTGTGATACGGTCCAATATATAAGCTTGAAATTGTGCTGTCTTCTTTGCATCTCCTGTTAAGTGAAGGATTGGCTTGATTTGTATATTGATGGCAAGGTCTGATTAGCCTAATTAAAGTGACCTTTTGTGTAATCTGAAAAATTAACAACCAATGCTGGATTTTTTTCAATTATGGCCGATAATTGCAAGAAAGCAGCAAAAATTTTCGAAGGGTATGTTAAGATATGATTTCACCAATAATATCACATGCACCACAAACAGTAGCGGGTACGAAAACCCCATAGAGGAAGGTGATGAAGGTTATGACACAGAGCAAGAGTATGATATGCATGAAATTGAGGCATGACTTCGTTGGTTTACCCTCGACGATGAATCCGATGAAGATGGCTATTAATTGGTTAATTTTTTGTGTGATGTGTTGTCTACCAATTTGGTAAATTATTATGTATCTCAATTACTTTCTAATGTTTATTCTTAAGACTAAAATTTAAAGATTCTATAATTTAAGTTTATGAAATATTTGTGTATCTCATTTACTTTTTAATATACTGGTATAATTCTTATTGCTGCGATTTAGAAAATATATTCATTTTGAAGAGAGAGGTCAAATATATGTAGAAAAGGCTTTGTCCAGGAATTCAAAACTTTTAGCATGAGTAGTCGAATGCAATTAACAGTTCTGATAATCCAGATTAATTACATGGGCAGTGTTGTACTTGTTACATGGACCTTTCGAATAAAATAATAAAAAAAAATCATCAAAAATTATTACATGGATAAGTCCTTGGAACTGTTTAGTCTCTATTCTGTAGACTTATTACATGAGTATGGGATGAGATTTTTGCATGGGCCTTCATTAAAATATACTATCTGGCATTGCTGGCGGGTCACGGGTCTTCAATCAGGAATTTGCATGGGCAGATAAGAGACAATTGCATGATTAAACTTCAATTTTTTTACATGCGTTATTTTTTCCATGGAACACCCATGCAACAGGTTTTACTATGTCAAAAATGTCATTTCTTTTGCATGGGCCCTTCACACTCATGTAACAACTAAGTGTTGCCCATGTAAGAAACCAAAATTCTAGTAGTGGTTGTTAATATGCCTTCTCATATCATATGTTTTGAAAATTCGAAAAAAGAAGGAAAAATAATTAAAATTTGTAATATTTAGTACCTTACAATATTTTGATATATAGAAAGTATTGAGTGGGTTGAATCGACCATTCTAGCATGAAAAACCATATATTTTAATTGGACTCTTGATATTTCGACCGACATATAATTATTTGCACTACAGCAAAACGGACCACCAGCGACCAAATTTTTGGTCGCTGATAGTATTGTCGCCGGTCGCTGATACTCATTCCGGTCGCTGAAAGTCAAATTTGGTCGCTGATACTCCGGTCGCTGTAAGCATTGTCGCTGATACTCTTCTGATGACGTCACCCGGTCGCTGATACTGTTTGTGCGACCACATTTTTTTGGTCGCTGTTGTGTTTTTCCTGACGTCAGCAAAAACTTTCTGCGACCAAAATAACGGTCGCAGATACTCTTAACCGGTCGCAGAAAGTTTCTGTCTGATTTTTGGAATTTTTTTTATTATTTAAATTGACACCATTTAATAATTGATTCAATCCACTGTCTGATTATACCAGAAAATATTTAATATTTTGCTTGAGAATCAATCCAGAAAATAAATAAAATCTCTGATGCACCCGTTATAATATTTTACACTCATATATTTTACAACAACAGAGAAAAACATATTTGGACAATGACCTAACTCGATAAAACATTTTTTGCTGTAGTGTTGGACAATGACCTAACTCGATAAAACTATATAAAAAATTAGTGCTCAAAAGAGTAACGAACATTAAAACAATTAAAACTTTTAAATTAAGTGTCTCAGTTTTGCATCAAAATAATTTCTCAAATTTGCTTCATTAGAGATTTGGGGTTTAGGATTTAGGATTTAGTGTTGTCATTTTGCGCTTGCTTATAATATATTAAAGAATTTTATGGTTGTTAAGTCATTACTAATTAGTTTATTACACACCTCCCAGGCAACACCAGTTAATAGCTGGATATCACCCACATGCACCAATAATTTAGGGTTTACGATTCATATTTATTATTAATTTGTTATTAGCGTAACACCACCCACTACATGCATCGATTATTAAATTTAGGGTTTAGACTTATTCCTTAATTGTATAGCTTTGCAAACTTCAAGTGATTCAAAGAATGGCA